>JZKD02S1903178.1:144752-163936 GCA_000966675.3 Picea glauca
CATTCAAATGTTTTACGCATAAGAATTTTTTAACTTTCAATTGTTATATATATATGACTTCAATTGCTTTGAGGTTTGGCAAGAACCTTGACACTTGCTAGGGGAGGGAGGAACCTTTTAGGCTAGACTCGTTAGGCAAGAACGTTATGCTAGTGTACTAGGTAGGTGTGATTTCATGACCCATCATTGATTGATTCAATTAATGGCATATTTGAAGTGGGGCGGTCCAACAGACAAACTACAACACATAAGCCATAGGGCTATTGTTTAGTAGAGTAATGGCAAGAGTAATGGGGTTGGTTCTCAGCCAGAGCCAGAGGGAGAATGAATCAAGATTAGTAGAGTAATGGCAAGATTATGGGGTTGGTTCACAGCCTGAGGTATCCGATATCTTATCCAACAAGGATATCCATGTGTAGAAAGGATGGTTTCCAAGGATTAAGCTAAATTAACCCCATATTTAGAGCCCTTAGTGAATGTTTTCTCCTAGACAAGGACATGCGCATCTATTTCAGTCCTAACACAAGGACCATGGATGACATTTTTCTAGAATATTCAGATCCCAAGGGAGATAAGGAGTCTTCATTCCCATCATATGAAGCCTTTATCCTTGATCAAAGGATAAAAAGGGTAGTCGACTTGGCAGATCTCCCTTGGTTGGATCGGGTTGGCATATATTCAGAGGAAAATGCGAGATCAAAGCCCTAAGAATATTCAATGTTGTTAAGTAAGAAGGTAAATATAGGGCCTTGTTTCACTACCCCTCATTTTATCACTAAGGTTACTTCCAACCTAGCCATCCATTCATCCCCTCCATTGCATGCAATGAAAAACTCTTCTCGTATTTCATGCAAGAGTTTTGTCTCATAGCTTAGAGACGAAGCCTCCATCATGCAAGCAGGGGAAGGTCACTCAAAAAAGAAATGTGGTTGGAAGGTGAAGCCTGATCATAGGTGAATGGTAGTCAAAGATGATTTCAAGGTTGGGGCCATCCCAAACCTCTTAGGTAAAACAACGGTCAAATGTTTCAGTGGGAAAGTAGTCAGTCTAGCAGTGTTAAAGGGATGGTTGGAGGAGAATTGGGTGAAGTTACTTGGCTATTGCCCAATATACCACACCATAGCTAGAGTTTCGATTGGATTTCAATTCAAATGTAGAAAGGATATAGAGGAGGTATTTAATAGAATATGGGGATGAGGCTCATCTAGGTTTATCTTGAAGGAGTGGGATATCTCTTTTGACCAGCTAAGAGAGTCCCAAATGCCGACAAAACGTTGGGCCATATTACCCAACCTTCCTTTGGTTTTTTGGAATGAATTAGTATTTAAATCTATAGGAAATAAAATTGGTTTATTTCTGAGCAGTGAGCCAGGATGGGAGATGAAGGCAGATAGGTGTTATGCTTGAGTGCGAATCTCAGTGGATCTAAAAGAGGGGTTGACATATGAAATCAAACTAGTTTGGAGGGAATTCAAATGCGTGCAAAAAGAAGACTATTGGTGAGTACCCTTTAGATTCTATGGTTTCCACCAAGTTGGTCATGTACAAGCTAAATGTCAAAGGGATCCAATGCATTTCTCCCCTTTCCAGAAAATATGGAAATGAAAATCATTGGTGAAAGCCTCAGACAACATCAAGGGGATGTCACTAGTTGGAGAATATGGTTCAAGATCATAGGCTTAAGGTAATGTCTCTCCAGTATCATCCTTAAAAAAATCACAAGTAAGACCTATGTCCGATAAGTCTCTATCATTGGTAAATTCTGTTAATTAAAATTAGGATAGAAGGTGTCCCAAAATCTTATCGGAGTACCCCTCCTTTTCTAAAATGTTATCCCCCGAGTCATCAAGTCCTGGTGAGGATTCCATATTGTTACGTTTCTCAATTCCCTCTCTTATTCCATAAGTGGACAATGAAGGATTTCCCCCTTATGTCATGTGGGTCTCCTTGCATTTCCCCCCCTATAGGATCTATTAAGGAGTTTGGGTCTTCCTCCTTCTCCATGTCCTCTAGAAAGTCTGTTAAATTTGATTACCTTATTCAATCCAAAGTCAGGATATTTGAAAAGATATTCAAATGCAAAGGCTTGGCCCTAGACAAAGGAGGTGGGGGTCAAGAGGACAAAAAATCCTATATATCTATTGCCCAATCCAAAGTTTTGAAGGAAATAAGGAGTGGAAGACAGTTGATCATTAATCAGGCCCTTATAGCTGAAAAATCCCAAGAAGGGGTTCAAAAATGATTGTTCTCTCTTTCAATTCAAGAGGGGTAGGGGGCACTCCTAAGATTCAATCCCTCAAAATATTGGTAGCAGTATTGAAGCTTGATGTTATCATGGTGCAAGAAATAATGTGTATTGTGGTAAAAGAAAATGAATTATTTAGCATTTTTCTAAAGGGTTAGTATTTATTTGCAATTGAATCAACAGATCTCTCTGGTGGTCTCCTTTCTGCTTGGAATCCTAATCTTATTGCCTCGAATGTAGAGTCTTTCTCTTCCATAATTCTAGTTGACCTAGAAGACATAAACCTGAAGTGCTCTCTTAGAATAATCAATATGTATGGGCCCTATTCTGATAGAGTCCAATACTAGGAACCATTAGGTCACTCTCAGATGCTAGAGCCTTCTAATATAGTTTTAGGTGGAGATTTGAATTTTACATTATCAACGCGAGAGGTTTGGGGGGCTAGGCCAAGACATGACCAAAATGAAGGATTCTTTTTAAGTTGGACTGAAAAACACAAATTGGTTGATATAGAACTAGAAAAAATTTCCCAAACTTGGAGAAATGGTTAAAGAGGACAAGATGCAGTGGCTAAAAGATTCGATAGGTTCTTGATATCAAAAAATTTAGTGTATAAGAATTGGAAAATCAAGTATAAGGTAGTGATCGTGGGCATATAAAACCATATGCCTATTCTTATGGAAATTAACAACAACACATCGTGTCCTCCTTCTCCATTGAAATTCAACCATGCATGGCTAAGTGAAGAAGAATTTCAATGGTATCAGAGAAAGACTTTCAATGGTATCAGAGAGGAAAAATTTGTGTGGCATCTATGTTATCCTTTGGTAAATGACTCATATTACTCTTATATGCAACAATTCGCCTCAAATATCTCTAAAGTGACACGAGCAATCAAAAAATGGGCAAAGGAACTCAATGAAAAAACATCAAAAAAATTGCATCAAATTGAGGTAAAGTTGAGAGAAATTTTGATTGAAGTAAGAGAAAGTCAAATATTAGATGATCAAATAGCCTAACTTAGTAATTTTCTATAGAAAAGACAATAACTCCTAGAATATGAGGAAACTAAATGGAGTCTAAAAAGTAGGGCCCTATGGCTTAAAAAGGGAGATGGAAACAAAAAATTCTTTCACTATTATGCACACCAACGCAAACATGCCAACACAATATGGGAAATAAAAAATAACAAAGGTGAAAAGGTTTCCTCATTTTACAAAATCACAAAAGTAGGTAAAGAATATTACTCAGACATATTTAAGGTGTCCCATGGATGTCCAATAGATGAAATTTTGAATTTTATGTCGTTAATGTCCCCTGTTACTGAAAAACTAAAAATTTAGCTTTGATACCACTTTGTAGCATCCCCAACCCCAAGCTGGGCCATGCCACACATTTTTTCCCTCTCTGATAAAATTAATTGACTAAATTCCCTGATGTGAACTAATATGTAGTTCTATAAAATATACAATCAAAGTATAATTATGTATAATTACAACAAACATAATTAAATATATTACACACAGTAAACAACATGTAAATATAATTAATTCACTGTATGATTAGAACACCATATACTTAACAAAATATACAAAATACTCAACTGAATAATACACATAAGAAGAGCACTTATCTTTTGTAAATAAAACATCGACTTGTTGCATACCTCAAAAGTTCCTCCCAGCCATAGATTGCACTACTCATCAACTCTTAGCAGTGGGTCACCCCCGAGTTGGGGCTATGACTCCACCAGGGAAAAGGTTCTCTCACCAATCACACTACTACCATACAATGCTGAACAAAATAGGAAATGGCAGTGGAACCAATCCCAGCAGCAGTTCCACCCCACAACCTCTCATTCCCCTTAGCTTGTCCCACCCTAGGAAGTGTACCCATTATACGATCCATAGTCCTTTAGCTATCCCACTTCCCTTCCAGAGCTTCAACAACAAGATGACCAAGAATTCTCTGAGTGCTATGGAACTTGAAATAAAAGCTTGCTCATAGGCCTGACAACCTACCTCTTCAACCCAATGCTCACATTCCTAACAACCTACCTCTTCAAACATTCCATTGTACGGAAGATAGAATGAATGACCAGAGTCTGCAAGAATTACACTAGTTCTCAATATTGTATATGCATGTGCCTAACTTGACACTTGGAACAAAAGAACTAACTTTTCTGCCCACTTGTAATTCGTTCCCCTTCCCTTGGGAACTTAGGATAACATAATGTTATACGACTTAGGACTTTACGAATAATATTATTTTATTCCTTGGATTAAGCCCCCTTGAATTAGCCCCTCTTCCTTAAGCCCTTATCCCCCTTTCCCTCCCATGGATTCCTATCCCCCCATACTCTTTCATCTGACTTGGTGTGCAACAATGATGTATTTTATTAATAATATGAGTGATTACATATTACAATGATAGGCTCGCTAGCCTTTTAGCATCTAGGCTCTTCAGCCTAATAATCACATAGGCACTCTAGCCTATAATATCTTGGTTCACCAACCTATAAAACATATGTACATTTTACAATTGGGGTTCATCCTGGGGGTATTACATTCCCCTGCCCCTTATTTATGCATTGTGCTTAGTGCATTATATACAATGTACATTCAAAATTCTTCAAAAAGCTCTGTGCCTTTGCTATTGAATCTTGTTGTTCTTCTGGTGCTCTTCTTTCCAAGTGCTCGATTCATTCCTTCATACCTTACCTGTGAGTATTTTGATGTATTCCACAGAGCTACTTCGAGCAAGAATTCAAATCACTGTTCTTTATGACACACCCTCATGATTCTAGCCACCATGCCATATGCATTTTTGAGTCACCTCTTCCTTGCTGCACTCACCCTTCCAGGCTCAGGAATCCCTTCACTGCTGCACAATCCTTCAGTGATCCATCTTTCCAAGGCTTTCACACACAAGGAGAGCACCAAATCTATACCAAACTCCCACCAAGGGTGTACACTCTATGGCAGTCATAGGCTCCAATGTCCCAACATTAGCCTTTCTTCCCAAGCATTCCAACATCCATAACCATCATCTTATATGTATCACACACATATAGTCAACACGAGATAATAGCATAACAATTTCATTTAGAAATTCAATTTTGTTTCATAAGGAAATTCAAAGTTTCCCCAAGTATGAGATTCCATCTCATATTTTCTTGGTTGTTGCAGCAACAAGAATCAATCTTTATTATGGCTTTTAGCAGCACCATACTTGAGACCAATTTTGTTGCAATACTTCCATCTTGCATTCAGCCAAACAGATTGTTAGTATTTCCTGTACAATATACTTTTATTGTATTTTTTACAAAAGGTCACAAAGTAATCTCAAAATTGTTTACACTTAACAATTCATTCATTTCTGCCAATCCATTTATTAATTGGAAAGATATTATCATTCCCTGCACATGTACTATTAGAAACCAATCTTTTCTTTCTTCTAGCCATCACTATTTTCATTGATTTATTTCCCTAATAGAGCTTTCTTGTAGTCCATCCTCGTGAGACTACTTTAACTTGCAACTCATTGTTGCAATGTCTACCAACCCATGAAATGTTTTCAACTTCATAAGTTATTAATAGTTACATCATTTTAGTTGTTAGCATAATCATTTCTATGAAATATAGTATATGCATGCATTCCCCAAAAGACAATTTATAATTCCTTCAAGCATACACAACTCTATCTTAGGACACATGAGTGCAAATCTACCACTTATACACGTATATGATCTATTCATGCATACTATTCAACACTCCCTTGCATTGGTTTCAAAATTCACTTTTCCTAAGTCACGCATCCCACCATGGTAAATTGGAAATGTTGGCCAATGCCTCGACACATCATCCATACACATCTTATTTCTTTCTCAACCATTTGGATGTCTTCCTTTTCAACCCAAAAACTACGCTAAGAATAAAATTTTGTGGTGCTCTTTAGTGTTAGTAAAAAGGTAGCAATCCAAACATTAATTATAAGTAGGAAGTTCATTGGATACTTGTGTGGCACCATAGCCTTTCCATATGCAACCATGTCATGGCGTCATACATGAATAGCTTTGTTGGCATCCATTTTTATTGTAAGGTTGTACCCATTTATAGCTTTGGTTATTAACTCATAACCAACAAAAATATGACATACTATTATGTCATATGAATGCATTCAAAAGCTAAACAACTTTTATAATTATCACACACCCCTGGCCTTTACCATAAAAAATGGTTTATCATTCATTTAAATGCATTCAAATACACACAATAATATCACTTCAATATTAAATTCTGTATTAGGGAATTCTTACCTACATTCCCTTCAACAATTATGCAACATAAGTACATCAAACTCATACCTGCATAGTTGTCAATGAATTTGTTGATGCTACCTGATTAGCTGGTAACTGGTAGAAGCTCAGAAGATTCCTTTACCAACCTCTTATCGATATTTTACCCTTCTGATATCTTCTTCATATGGATAAATATTAACAACATCATTATCAACAACACTTGCATCCATGCAATAAATCTCTCTTTCCTGGCACAACAATCATCATTAGAAGCTTTCATATTCATACATATAAAAATAGACTACTCCTGGTCCTTAACATGTTACATATATTTTAACAATCCACATTCACTAATGCATATCTATATGCACTAATAATGCATCCTTAATATGCCCATAAATGCATGTGCATTTCGGCTTCCTGTGCTATATATGGTTGTCCAAATAGCCATATTATAATTGTTTCTACAACAATTGCAACAACTTCTTTCATCATTTACAACTCTCTTTGTTGTTCTTGTCTGTCCTTAATTCTCACTGGATTCTTGTATCGTTTTATTCTCTTACAAAAATCATTATGCATGATTGTTCTCTATTCTCAACACCCTTTTCCAACCAAATCACTCCTAGTCACTTTACATTTCCATCCCTATACTATGTTGATATTAATCTTCAACATTAATCTGTTTCCTGGATTGATCTGATCCAACCTTATCTTGCTGGAATAATTGAGCATGTTTTCTTTCTTCCCTGACCACTTCTAGCCATATCATACATGACCAAAATGTACATTTCCAATCCTATTGTCTTATAAACTTTGGATCTTCAACATCCATTTACTTTATTGGTCCAAGTTGATTCAACTTTCCTTGAATGAACACTTCAACACTTGTGTTTCATGTACCATTCACTTCTCCTTCCTTATTCAATTTGGTCTCAAAATTGACTTGCATAGTCAATTTTCAACATATTGCAATGCTACACAAAGGTCATATTTTATAGCTTCATAAATATTAACTGGAAGTAGTTAGAATTGCCCTTACCCACCATCATGAAATTAATTGGTGCTTCCAACCTTCTAGAATATAACCAATGGATCCTTCCCACTTGAGATGGGTCCTCTTCAGGCTTTGTCTCTTTTTCCTTCCATGCCAAGCATAAAACCATTTTCTTCTTCATGGTTCCTTATTGATTCCCCTTCAGATTATCATCTCCATGCTTTAATTCTTTTGACTTGTCATCCCAATCTACTTTGGAAATTCACTCAATACCTTTGGAATGCACCCAACATTCTCTATATGCATAAAAAATCTTCGTTTTATTGTTGTCACAGTTCTTTGAGTGTTGCAACATACTCAAATATAATTTGACACCCACCTAGTGGTACCTTATCCTACCTTCTCCAGTTACTCATGGACTTATCCATTCTGGAATTCACTTAAATTTATATAATTTCTCTCCTTGGAGTCTGATTGCATCCTTCTAGAACCAATCTGCACACAATGCATTGCTTATGCATATGTTGACTGTTTAGCATACATGCACATCCATTACTTTCCCATGAATTTGTGACACTCATGTCATGCTTCCACTGCACTAATTTGAAAAAAATAATGGAGGTACTACTCCAAAACTATTTGACTGGTCCTTGGAGATGTTGCACCTTATATCCATGTTTACATTAAGTCTCTCTTTATCAAAGATTAGCTTTTTGAACTCACAATTACATTGTTGCACTTGGATTATTTCTTCACATTCTTCCCTCTTGGCCTTTTCTCCTCTTATGAAGAAGCCTTGTCACAAAACTTTCCTTCAAGTGTCTTGGCTCATCCTTGGTACCAGGTCCAAACCCTTTCACTTGCTATGAAGAAACATCATTCCATATTTCCATGGTTCCAGCTCCATGCATACTCACTAATCATTCATTATCATGATCTATAGATGGTCTCACTCTTTCTCAACATCCCCATTTGGTATGAACATTTGTCATATGAAATTATAAATCATAATTCCATTAGAAATATTCCACATTGCTCGTTGAACCCAAGTGTTTGATCCTTGCAACTTCCTAATGAAACCACATGCTCATTTTGAAAATGTGCATACAATAACATTTGTTAGCTAAAACCCACAATATACAACTCTGGAAACATATGCACACTTTTTCCCTTTAAGGTCGCCATAAATCTTCCTTCTAACTTCCTATGAGTTCTTCTACTCACTTCATAGTTTTGGTTGCATGACTAGATTCCTCCATCCAAGACCTTTCAAATGACTACTTTCTTGCTCAATTATGAGTCTTGAGTAGAAATTTATTGATGGCAAGGGAAAGTAAAGGAATGTGATCTAGTAAAGGATATCCATTAGCACATGCATCATAACTTCAACTCTCAACGATTTTTCGATCATTCCTTCATATTTATTCTTGACCATTGGTATATTATTGTTGGCCATCAGAATGCTCGACACAACCCTGATACTCAACAACCGTCTGATATGGACGCTGATTCAATCTCATCCATCAAAACATTTCACTGTGGGTCTAAAGTATTTGAATTCAAACTTTTGTGGCCTCCAAAATACACATCCGCATTTCACCGAACTTATTTTGCACCCATACTTAGAAACTTTTCCAAGCATTTCATTGCGAGTCTAAGAAATTTGCATTCAAACTTTCGGGACCTCCAAAATACACCTTCATGTTCCGTTGAACTTATTTTTCACTCATGATTAGAAACTTTTCCAAGCATTTCATCGTAGGTCTAAGACATTTTCATTCAAACTTCTGCAGCCTCCAAAATACACCTTCGTGTTTCACCGCACTTATTATTCACCCATACTTAGAAACGTTTCCAAGCATTTCACCATGGGTCTAAGGCATTTGCATTCAAATTTTGAAACCTCGTCCATTCGAACGATTCTTAATACTTAGATAATTTCATATAATTCACTACGCTCTACGATGTCTTGATACTTAGTCAATTTTCAAGATCTCACCGCGGGTATGGAGTCAAGATTTCGCAGGATAGGAAGGTGCCCTGCCACCGCAGCTCCACATCACCTACCACCTGCCACGTGGACCACCTTGTACCTTCCACAATGGAAGTGCATGTCACCTTCTGTTGCATCAATTGACACATGGTCTCCACATCATCTGACATCACTATATGGAAAAATACCCATTTTTTTCCAAATACGCCCAATTTCACAATTTCTTTCCTCAGTCATCATTGAAGCTCTTTACTAATATTGTCATGGCCAATTTTGGACCTGTGATATGAATTCAACCCCATTGAACGAAATTCAACTCCTCTTTGTCAAATTTCCCATGAATTTATTAACTGTAGAAATTGGGGCTTTTGCCCAATTTCATCCAATTCCGCCCAATTGCATAATTCTTTTCCACGAGCACCATTGCAAACTCTGTGATTAGTTTTTTCACAACCAATTCAACCCTGTAAACATCAATTTAACCTTTGTTCTTGAAATTCGACTCATCCACGTCAAATTCTCCATGAATTATACAACAAAAATTGGGGCTTTTTCCCAATTCCATCCAATTTCACTATGGCCGCTTTGGAATTCTGAAATTCGACCAATTCCAGGCTAAAAAATGAACAATTAGATATTTAAATTGGGAATTTAAAACCCTAGGATTGATTCCTTCAAATTACTCATGAAATTTCCTCGATTTCACTGCAATAGTTTTATCAAACAAATTTTACACATACTCTCTGTGCATGACTTCCTCATGTATACTTGATACTTGAGTCTCCGATCGATCTTCTTGTTGAGCATTACATTCAAAAATTAAAGTTAGTTACCCCTTTCTATCTAATGGTGAATTTGAAGTGTTATGAGAAACTATTGATATGCTCAAAGAAGCCTTCAAGATGCTCTCTAGAATGTACCCATTTGGTGAAGGTATCGTCCACGTATCATTTCCATACTTCTAGGGTTTAAATGAGTGTAAATTCCTTACTTCAAATTTCTCCATATAGATGTTTGCAACTATTGGTGATAGTGGGGAGCATATTTCTACACCATGAATTTTATGATAGATATTTCCTTTGTAGTTGAAATACATTGACTTAAGGCATATGTTTGTGATGTATTGTATGACATTAATGACATGGTTTAGTAGGACATTGGTGTAGAGAGACAAAATGTCAAAGATTACTAGAATTTCATAATCTTCTAGACTTTGGCTTTTGATACATTTTAGAAAGGATGATGAGTCCTTTAAAAAAGAGTTTGTATTGCCATAGGGGAGGATGAGTAACTTAGCAATAAATTTTGGTAGAGTAAGTCAAATATCCTATCATGTTTACAATCGTTATCAAGGAGACATCATCTTTATGAATCTTGGATGCACCATATGTCTAAGGCATGACAACATTCTTTGAAGTGACCTCCTTCTTAATTGAGTCATCAAGGGATGAACACTTAATCACTATGGACACTACACATGACATTAGTTTGTTCCTAGGATCTTGATTGATTACTCTATATCTTTCGCATGTGAGGTGCTCCATCAGTTTGTTATGGTACTCTACTTCATCCATTATGATAGTAGTGTTCTCCTTGTTAGCATTGAGTATCTTAATGTATTTTTTATTTCTCAAATCCGATAGAGATTTTCTCTCATCCTTAGACAAGTTTATTTTTGGCGGTTTAGAGGATCTTAGCACTACAATGCATTCCTACCTAATCGCTTCAACATTTTTTATTTTTTGGATATGAGGGAAGATATAATGTTGCACACAAACTCTTCCACAAGTATCTTGTTTGGGACTACCAAAAAAATCAACCCTTTCTCTAAAGTATTGTGTACTAGTGTGTTCAATGTGACATTTGATAAATTCACTACAATGCTCTACTTATTCTCTGGCAATCTCATTGATCTGTTACTATTCTGCTACATGTATAAGATAGTTGTTTTTTTTCTACATGTTGTTTATGAGAAGTCAAATATAATGTTTTCGTGTTTCTATAGGTTGCGGATTCAGAGAGCGATGAACCATGTCCACCTAGGATGGACAAATCACCCCATTCCTAGGTATCATGTGTCGAGTTAAATCTTGTTTAAATGTGAAATTGTTTATCTTATTTTGGTTGAATTTTATGTTTTTGTAATAATAAAAATATTATAAATGTGTATGCAGGTTGGTTCATTGTTTTCTAGGTCACCGGTACAGCCATTATGCCATTCACCACTACCCACATTCTACCCTTCATTTGTTTTAGTCTACAGGGCAAGTCCAATCCTTGGCCACCCTACCTCGTCTCTTGGGATACCATCCCCCCCCCTCCCCAAGGTACTTCCATCCCTTGTACAACCCATGGGGGTTTATCACTACACACCCCCACCACCTTTTCCATCCCATCCATCCATAGTGGTTGCACCTATATGCCACCCACTAGTCTGCCCTATTGCATCCCACACTGTTTCATCCACTATGGCTTCATCACTTCTCCCTCATGCATCTCCCTGTCCATCATCGAATGTGGATACCGTAGTCGATGTGACAACATATGTTGTATCGGAGCATGTTAGTCTTCCATATTTTGGTAGGATGTGCCATTTTGTAAAAGATGTATAGTTAAGATGATTTTGAATACACACACACACACATTTGATGGCACGTGTTATAGGAATTGAAGTGTTTGTTTATTGATGTTGATGAATGGTTATGATGATGTTTATCATTCAACCTTATATATATGAAGACACAATAAGTATCATCTCATATAATTAATATCATTATGTTAATCGATTATCGATTGAGTCACCCTACTTGGACACAAGACATTAGTTGATAGATGTTAAACCAATTGCTAATGAGACACCTAAGACTATAAGGACACTACTAAGATGTTATTAGGATGCATCAAGGACACTGATAACACATAGGATGCTAAAATGTCTCAATTAGGATGATAATACAACATAATTAAGACACATATGTGACACCTAGGATGCAAATATAATGCAATTAAGATGATATGAAGATGCTAGTAAGACACTGAGGAGACCTTAAGACCCTATTAATATGCAATTATGACGCAAAATATCACTACAAGGATATTCAAGAGACAATAAATGTAATCTAAGGACACAAATGGGATGCTATAAAGACACTAATGTGGACATTAAAATACTTATGAGGATGCTAAAAGGATGCATAATACATGAACAAGACATGGTATTTCAATCTTGAACATGGGCAAGATTCAAAGATGCAATCTAAAGAAATCCCATGAGGACTGATTTTGTAATCTAAAGAAATCCAAACTAAGATGCATAAATTGTCTTGAACCTTATCTTCTTCATTTGGATTTTAACAAATGATTGTTCTTCTTCATTTGGATTTTAACATCAATTTCTTAATTCTAAAGGAGCTAAAAGAGAAACTCAAGTAGTAAGAGAAAAAAATTGTATGTATGGATGAATTTCAATCAACATTTTTGTACTTACAAATATGAATTGTACTTTTTATACGGATATTTTTTGTGATCAAAGTTAAAATAAGTGTGGTGATTTTGAATAAAGGTGGAAAACCTCATTTTCTGCCAATCATCAAAACTAGGTTTTACCTCTAACCATTGCACATCCATTTCTCAATTCTAAAAGAGCTAAAATAACATCTCAAGCAGTAAGAAAAAAACTTTGTATGTATATATGTATGAATTTCATTCAAAATTTTGGTACTTGCAAATATAAATTGTAATTTGCATAGGGATAGTCTTTGGGATCAAAGTTAAAACATGTTTAGTGATTTTGCATAAAGGTGGAAAACCTTATTTTGTGCCAATTAGACTAAGGAAGAAACCCTCATCAGGAACCTAGAATATTTATGGTCGACACTTTGCAAAGGAGCATATGGTTATGGTCAACACCCAAACTAATAAGTAGTTAACCAACAAGTCAAGGATATATGCCATGCCTTGTGATGGGTATACTAAGGAGTTGTTTGTTGGTCAATGCATATATTGGCTAGGATCTTGTCTTGGCTTCTATGTCACACATAGTGTGGAATAATAACATGGTTTCTTTACCCTATGTGTGGTTTGTATCCTGACATAATTACTCTACACATTTCAACTAGAAGCTTACCATGGTTATTATGGGTCACACAAGGTTTCAAATCTTGGTGTAATTACATTGCATGCACGAAATGAAATCTTAACACAATTATTGTTTGAACAAGTAGGTTGGACTCTTGTCATAATTACTCTACATGCTTTAATGAAACTTTGGCATTGTTACACCATTCTAGAAGGAAGTTGGTGAGAGGAATTGTTGCCGAATAGGTGTTGTATTTAGAACTAAATCAGTGTAATTAGATTTTATATAATTATGAATTGGGAAAGAATGGTTACTATCATCATTCATTTATCAACTATAGGAATTAAGATTTTGTGGGAGGCATTGCATTCAATAATGAGTATTGGACATGAAAGGATGTGTGTAGGATAGGGGTTATTCATAGTGCATGCAACTTAGCGATACATAAAGTATTGTGTGAATCAATGGACTGATAAAGAGAATAGTGTAAATGTGTTGAACCTACACATAATAGATCTAGCTAGAAAATACCACACACATTTGCAGAGAGA
The DNA here is from genome assembly GCA_000966675.3 of Picea glauca. Lineage (NCBI taxonomy): Eukaryota > Viridiplantae > Streptophyta > Pinopsida > Pinales > Pinaceae > Picea > Picea glauca. The sequence goes on from JZKD02S1903178.1 coordinate 158,917, forward strand.
AATTGAGAAAGAAGAAGCAAGAGAGAAAGAATAGAAGAATTCTCATTAACCGTAATGAATAAATGAATAATTTACACATGATATACTCTGTATAACTCAAAAAATGCACACTGGGTGAGAATCCAATGCGCTATAGTGGTGATATAGAGTGATATGGACACACACCAACAGTTACAGGAGTGAACTGCCACCTAGTCTAGTCTCTTGGGCAGTTGCGGTAGTGAACTGCCACCTAGCTGAGTTAACTAGTTTGTCAGTCTTCAGTTAACTGACTAAAATACAATGAAGTGACGAGGAGATTATGGAATCAAGGGTAATGTGCCAGTCTGGTGATGATACCAAGGCTAATTTGCATTAGTTGGTGATGATTCCAATGCTGCATGGTGAAAAAACCAATGCAACATATAGACTCCACTCAACTAGTCAAACTAAAGTGAAAACTGAAGAGAATATTCTCCTTAGAGGAATATTCTTCCTAAAATATAGGAGACTGAATAATGACTAATAAACAAGGGAAAAACTTAGGAAAAATAAATCCTAGGTGTGTGTGAAGTAACTCCAACACCCCCCCTGAACATCACTATGGTGAAATTAAATAATGGGTCTCGGCAACAAGGCCATGTTAGGTACCCAAATACAAAATATACACTAAAATAAAGTGAGGAAAGAGAGAAAGACTCATGGGAAAACCCCCCTCAAGGTACAATGTATGTAAGAAGAATAACTATAGTTGCTAGACAACTGTGTCCTTCACTCCAATATGACTTCGCAGAGAATGAAACTTCTACTCAGTGAAGGTCTTGGTGAAGATGTCTGTCATATTTTCTGCTGAAGGAAATAAATGTAGGTTGATGATCCTATCGTGTACTAAGTCCCAGATGTAGTGCATGTGGATCTCGATGTGCTTCATCTACTACCTCTGAACTGGATCTCTGCAGAACTTCAGAGTGCTCTGGTTGTCACACCAAGTGACGATCGATCGATGAAACTGAATGCCCAACTCAGTGAGAAAATGTTGTAGCCACATAGCTTGAATGGTTATGTTAACTACCCCTCTGTACGTTGCCTCGGCTGGACAAAGAGAAATAACAACCTGCTTCTTGTTCGACCAATAGATAGGCCCATAACTAATATTGAGTGAGTAACCAGGTGTGGACTTGTGATTAGTACATGTTGAGCTCTCAACACACCCTCAAACGTCTTTGCCAAATTTTACTTTTTGGGTACCACTTAATCTTCTGGTATTGTCTAATTCAGAACGATGTTGTTTTCGCTTATCATTGTTTTCTGTAAATTCTCCTTGATTCTTTAAAAGTTTCCTTGAACATGTCAAAACCATCATAACTTAAAGGGATTAATATTTGATTAAAGAATCAACTACTAAATCATTTCACCCGACGCATCCAAAATTCCACACCCAGAAGAATCAGAGATGAAAGAAAATCATCCTAGAAAACTAAGGACGCCGATCGCCGATTTTCGTCAATGTCGGTAAAATGGGAGTTGTTATTTCGTGATAAGCATTGCACAAGAAATTTGTCGATGACTGATTTCATTCGGCATCAGTGAAATGTGAAAGGAAATAGTCATTTGTAGGGAAAGAAAGGAAGCGCCGAGGGTTGATCCTATAAAAAAATTTCGGCATCGACGAATTTCCAAGAATCTAGCCCAAGGAAAACGATGCGATAAGTTCATCCCCGGTTACTGACCCCTGATATCTAATCAACATCGGCAGTTCCTAGGCTTGGTTAGGGAGTGTGTAACTGAAAGAAGGTTACCACTTCTGTTGGTGCTCGTGAGTCAAGTCACCAGTCTTTGTCTGCCACGTGTCACGTCAGAACCATCCAATGAAAGTAATCTGCGTCAGCGGTTTTCTTTTGTAAAAAAAAAGTATCAATGAAAAATCCTGTAGTTCTGCACCGATCCCCAACTTCCCCATTCAGAAAATGACACGATGGGACGTTTTAGCTCGAAGATACGCTAGATACGATGCATTTAATCTATTGATTAATTCCAAGATTGCGCATTAGTTTCTAATTTGCGCGCAAAGAAAAATGATTGTTTTAGCCTGCAGATACAATGCATCTCCCTCTACGCCTCTGCCATCAACCTACATAAAATTGATTACAGAGAATTGGCGGTAAGCAGTTTTAAATTTCATCTCATTACTTGTATTAATAGCTTGATGCGATTGGTAAGTTCTCTCTCATTATATTATCCTGAATTATTATAAGCCAGAGCATTTTGCATGCAAAAAAGTCTGGAACATCCAGAGGAGAGAGATAAATGACTCGGAGAAGTCTTCCAAGGTATAGTGAGTATTAAGCAATAGAGTTTAGCAAGCATACAGGTATGTACCAGTTTGGTTTTTCTATTTCCACCTCACATGTAAATTAGGATCTAATATTACTCTGTATGCCAGCCCTAATTGAATGTCTTCTTGCAAGAATGATGCCTCCGAATAAACCTACCACTAGGAAATCTCCTAGAGTCCCAAAGCTACAAGAATCAGAAGCAGGAGAGGGCTCCTCCCCAGCCGTTGAAATAAAATTGGAATTCACTTCCAAGCCAATGCCCATCATCAAGACGATCACCAAAGAGGCTTTCGCTCAGCCCCGACCTTTGGGGACACAGAGGCGAACATAGGGACCAAGACAATATTCCTGCAATGGGAAGACCTATTCAAGAAAATCAAGCACGAAGAATTCCCCGAATATGCCCCGCATAGCAATCCTGACACAAGGAAGCTGGACAATGAGGTCTTCGTCAACATCCGCAAGGCTTACCTACACATGGTGGCGAGCAGGACTCTAGTTTTCCCTTGCATTGAACTTTTGAAATGGCTTATTGATCACACTGATGCACAAAAGTGTGTAATTAATGATGATAATGGTAAAATCGTTGGGTCTTCCTCCTAGTGGAAGTCCAAAATTATTACAAGCTCAGGGAGCCAGATGAACGTTTGAACACGGATTTTGCTGTGAAGTTTTATCAGAAGCACGACACCAACAAAATCATGGCATATTGGTGAAGAGAAGATAAAAAAATCACCAACCGAAACTCCGGCTGGTACCCGACGGCCAACCTCAAACAACTTTATATCTATCTAATGGCTCTCCTTTGTTGGTTGCATGGAGAGAAAGATTGTTCCAGGTTTTCGGAGGCATGGATGCCTTTGGCTTATACTGTTGCCATCTCCGAAACAAGCTTCAACTGGGGTGCTATAATCTCCAAACAACTTAGTGCCTACATTCTACAGGCTCAACAGCCGAAGGAAGGAGAAACTCCTACCTTCTACATAGCGTCTTATCTATTGGACGTCGTCTGTGCAAGAAATGCCTTCGCCGAGATGAACCTAAGCTGGCACGCTTCCAAGCTCCCAGTCCATGTCTAATTTGACATATTGTGGGAGAACAGGTATAAAAGATCCTACTCTCTCATTTGCGACCAATTTATCACACCTATTCATTTTTTACTATTCAAGAAAGAGTGCCCAAGGCTGTCTGATGCGGCCAAAACATTTATATCGAAAGTCGGTCACTGGTACCTGGATGAGCACGAAACCTACATTAGGGTTTTCGACGCCACCAGAGAACCATATTTTCTACCTATATATGTCCCCGACCGACTGGTACTAGGGGAAATATGTTACCAAACTATCTTGTAGGGCTACAACGCCACTTTGGTGAAGGATAAGAAGTGGGAATTCATACCCTATGGGTTTCATATCAGCTTCTACCAAGTTAAAGACACTAAGAAAGCCAAACAAGAGGGATTAAGTCAATTGGAATTTCAGTTCCAAACAGGACGTATTCGCAAGAACGATCCCAAGGGTCTGGTCTCGAAACATGCATCACAAGTATCCTTTTTTTGGCCTTATGCCCACGATCGGTTTGAGGATGAAATTTTCACTGAAAACACTCAAGACTGGGATGAGGTAGTGGCAAGAATGGCTGACCCCAGAGTATCAAAGTTCAAGGCCATGAGTTGGGAAGAGAAAACAATGTCCTTGGAGCAAGAAGCGCAAGAAATTCTCAGGACTAGGGAAGAAAGGGTAGCATTTGAATCGACCGAAACGATGGAAGATCCCCAAGAAGCCCCTATACAGAACTGGAATTTTCTCGAAACTCCAGGTGCAATGAAAAGAGGAACACTCTTGATCTAACATGCTCAGCAAATGATGGATCTGGTGTCGAATGATTTGACCCTCTTATCAAGTGTTCCGACCAGTAACCCAGAAGAGAGACCAGCAGGGGTAGGCGGCTCTGAGCTCACAGACCTCGGTGACATCAACTAGTCAGATGACCCTGAATCCACATTGCCGCCAGCTGATTCACTGGCAGGCGCAATGATTCAATCAAAGCCGAGCTGGGAGTCATTTGAAACAAGTTCGCCTAACCCTATGACTGAGTTCATAAATATATACAATGATGATGAGAGCCTGGAGGCATCTCAGAAAACCTCTGTGCATGTAGAAGAGGAAAAGGGAGACGAGGAAAAAACACCTCTTGTTCTCAATGTTCAGAGTCAAGAGGACACACGAGAAGGAAAATGAGTCGAAAGCAGCATATACATAGAAATTCCTGATGCGTCGGAGACCCGAGCAAGTAGTCCCAAGGACAAGTCAGGATTGGATGAGTCAAAAGAAAGATCCCCGCAGAAGGATGTCGGCGATGCCACGGCTAGTATACAAGCAAGTATTGAGCTCACTCCCGACACATCTATTCCACTTGATACCCAAGTCCTTGATAAACAATGGGAAGAGGTCGGGCCTTCAGAGCAAAACAAGGAGGTTCAAGAGTCTGATATTGAACAAATATATACCACTGACAGCCTGGGAAATACGCTCACATGGGGAGACCAATAGATACTACAGCTAGTGGATGAGGTAGCATACATCTATGCAATCTCCTATGATCAAAAGAGGAAGGCCATCGTGCAAAGGACTTCTAAGAAGAGAAATATTATTGTGGACTGTTCCATTTTGGTTACCACAGAGAAAACCTTGATCAACACAGCA
>JZKD02S1903178.1:163946-197679 GCA_000966675.3 Picea glauca
TATTGAGGATGAAGAGTTCCAAGAGAAATCGATGGAAAATGAGCCTCAGACAGAACATCATGTGGACGGATTAAAGGCTCACATGATCCCAAAGGGGGTAGCTAATTTAGAAAACATGTTTGATCTAAAGGAATGATTCAAAGGACCTAAGAACACAAAGATTGGTAGCTCTTGCCCCCTCCATGAAACTATAAATCTTGGAACCCTGGAAAAGCCAAAGCTTGTAAATCTCGGCAAAACTATATCTAAGGAAGAAAGAAAGGCCTACCTCAAGCTGTTTAGACAATACCATGACATTTTCGCATGGTCCTATAAGGAGTTGAGAACATATGATACTCGTATTATTCAGCACACCATCCCATTGAAACCTGAAGTCAAGCCTTTCGAACAGAAGCTCAAAAAATATCACCCTTCATTAGAACCTCTCATGTATCAGGAATTAAGGAAAATCTTGGATGCGAAGATAATTTTCTAGGTTAGGCACTTTGCCTGGGTAGAAAATCTCATTCCAGTGAGGAAAAAATCGGGAGAAATTCGATTGTGCATAGACTTTCGAAACCTCAACAAAGCTTCAGAGAAGGAAAATTATCCCGTCCCGCTGATGGAACAACTCTTGCAGACCATGTCGGGCTCAGAGATTTTTTCTTTGCTCGATGGTTTCTCAGGACACAATCAAGTGTTGGTTTCGGAGGAAGACCAATTGAAAACTACCTTCCGAACCAAATGGGGAACCTTCGCTTATAAACGCATGCCTTTCGGATTAGTTAACGTAGGATCAACCTTCTAGAGGGCCATGGACGTGGAATTCTAGGGACTTATAAACAAGCGTTTATTAGTATATTTAGATGACGTATCGGTGTATTCGAAGAATAGGGAAGAACACATCCAACATTTAACTCAGATTTTTGAAAGGTGTCAGAGATACAGTATATCCTTGAACCCTAAGAAAACTATCTTTGGTGTCAAAGAAGGAAAACTATTAGGTCACATTATCTCTCAAGCCGGGATTCGCATTGACCCCGAAAGGATTAAGGCCATAGGTCAACTTCTGCTACCCCATAACAAGAAGGCTATGCAGTCCTTTTTCAGGCAAATCAATTTTGTAAGGAAGTTCACTCCCAATTTTGCTGAGATCATCAAACCCTTACAGAAAATGATCCGCAAGGATGCTGAATTTAAGTGGAATGATGAACAAAAAGACACTTTCAACAATATCAAAGCCGCCATATCCCGGGCCCCAGTGCTGCAAAGTCTCAATTTCAACAAGGAATTTTCCCTTTACACTTTCGCTTCGGACCATTCACTAGCTGCGGTTTTAACTCAGAAGGATGATGACAACAATGAAGCCCCAATATCAGTTATGTGCACTAATCTTCAAGGAGTTGAGCTCAACTATCCTTCCATAGACAAGTATGCCTATGCGGTCTATAAGGCAGTAAATCATTTTAGGTCTTACATCCTCAAGAATCACACTAAGGTGATTGTACCACACCCTGCAGTTCGATCTTTGTTCACCCAACAAGAAATAGGAGAAAGAAGAGGGAACTGGATGGTAGTATTCCAAGAATTTGATCTATACATAAAATCTACCAAGCTAGTAAAAGGACAAGGTCTGTGCAAGCTCGTAGCCGAAGCCCAGGATCAAGTAAATGAAGACTTCGATTGGGAGAATGAAATATCTCTATGGTGTGGAGAGGTAGCATACATATCCCCAGGATGAGACTCCTGGTACAAGGACTTGGATTACCTACTACATCATTGGACTTGTCCCGAAAATCTCAACCCCAGAGAGAGAAGAGCCCTTAAATTAAAATCTACACAATATCGTCTTATAAATTCGATGCTTTTTCGGATTAACTATGATGGGGTATTCTTGAGGTGCCTCGAATGTGAAGACATCGACAAGGTTCTAAAGGAACTTCATCGTGGCCCCGCCGGAGGACATTTTGCTAGAAACACCACCACTCATAAGATTCTGAGAGCCGGCTATTACTGGCCGACCTTGTTCAAAGATGCACATACTTACGCTAGAAGCTGTAAAACTTGTCAAATAAGCGTTGGAAAGGAGAAAAGGGTAGAAATCACACTTCAATCTGTGACTGTTTCGAGGCCCTTTGAGCAGTCGGGGTTAGATATCATAGGAGAAATTACACCTAGCTCTTCTAAACTACACAAGTACATTCTTACTGCCACCGACTATTTCATAAAAGGGGCGGAGGCCATCCCTCTGACTCATGTAAACGAGAAGGTAGTGATCCAACTTATAGAACAACAACTAATCACAAGGTTTGGTCTCCCCTCTGCTCTAGTATTTGATAATGTAGATTATTTCTCCTCTATGCTATTGACAAAGTTTTCTCTGGACAAAGGAATCATAATCAAGTACTCTACAAATTATTACCCTCAGGGAAACGGTGTGGCAGAGTCGACTAACAAAAATCTGGTAAGGATATTAAAGAAGAAAGTTACAGATAACCAAAGAAATTGGAATAATCAAATTCATAATGCCCTATGGGATGATAGGGTCACACCCAAAGAATCCATAGGAAACTCCCCATACTTTCTGGTCTACGGGCAATAACCCATTCTCCCAAACGGGCTCTATCTTCCATCTCTTCAATTGGCCCAAGATTCCAATGAGGAACCCTCATCGGCCATGAAACAAAGAATCAATAATCTACTCATGCTAGAAGAAGAGAGAGAGAAGGCTAAGTCAAAATTCCTAGCTCACCAACATATAGTGAAACGATGGTTCGATAAGCATAAGGCCAAAGAAAAGAGTTTTGAGGTAGGACACTTGGTACTAAAATGGGACAAAGTGAATGAACCAAAAGGAAAGCATTCTAAGTTTAAGAACCTGTGGCTTGGACCTTTCCAGGTCACTGAAAAGATAGGGGTAGGCACTTATCAATTGCAGAATTTGAGGGGAGAACCTGACACCCTCCTAGTAAATGGTCAGGCCCTAAAACAATATTTCCAAAAATAAATAAATAATAATAATAATAATAATAATAATAAATAAATAAATACAAACAAAAAGGGGGAGGAAATGAGTCAGGATTACTGGAAATGAATGAGGAATTGAGGTTAAAAACCCCACAGGAAGACCCGAAGGCATTAACTGGAGGATTTCAAATGCAAAGGTAAAAGGAGCTCCGATTTAAAACCAGTTGGGCCCCCCACCAGCTTCCGTATCAACCGAGTATGAAGGAAGAAAAGATATTCTTCTTTTGCCCAGTAAATCGCCATTTGTTGAGCTCTCAACACACCCTAAAAAGTCTCTGCCAAATTTTACTTTTTGGGTACCACTTAATCTTTTGGTATTGTCTAATTCAGAATGATGTTGTTTTTGCTTATCATTGTTTTTTGAAAATTCTCCTTGATTCTTTAAAAGTTTCCTTGAACATGTCAAAACCATCATAACTTAAAGGGATTAGTGCATGTGAATCTCGATGTGCTTCATCTGCTACCTCTGAACTGGATCTCTGCAGAACTTCAGAGTGCTCTAGTTGTCACACCAAATGACGATCGATCGATGAAATTGAATGCCCAACTCAGTGAGAAAATGTTATAGCCACATACCTTGAATGGTTATGTTAACTTCCCCTCTGTACTCTGCCTCGGCTGAAGAAAGAGCAATAGCAGCCTGCTTCTTACTCGACCAATAGATAGGCCCATAACTAATATTGAGTGAGTAACCAGGTGTGGACTTGCGATTAGTACTTATTGAGCTCTCAACACACCCTCAAAAGTCTCTGCCAAATTTTACTTTTTGGGTACCACTTAATCTTTTGGTATTGTCTAATTCAGAATGATGTTGTTTTTTCTTATCATTGTTTTCTACAAATTCTCCTTGATTATTTAAAAGTTTCCTCGAAAATTTCAAAACCATCATAACTTAAAGGGATTAACATTTGATTAAAGAATCAACTACTAAATCGTTTCACCCGACGCGTCCAAAATTCAGCACTCGGAAGAATCAGAGATGAAAGAAAATCATCCTAGAAAACTAAGGACATCGATCACTGATTTTTCATCGGCGTCGGTAAAAGGGGAGTTGTTCTTTCATGATAAGAATTGCAGAAGAAAGTTTTCGATGACCGATTTCATTTGGCATCGGTGAAATGCGAAAGGAAGTAGTCATTTGTGGGGAAAGAAAGGAATCATCAACGACCGATCCCGTAAAAACATTTTGGCATCGACGAATTTCCAAGAAGCTATCCCAAGGAAAAGGATGCGATAAGTTCATCCCCGGTTACTAACCCCTGATATCTAATCGACATCGACGATTCCTAGGCTTGGTTAGGGAGCGTGTAACTAAAAGAAGGTTACCACCTCTGTTGGCGCTCGTGAGTCAAGTCACCAGTCTTTGTCTGCCACGTGTCACGTCAAAACCATCCGACGAAAGTAATCAGCGTCGGTGGTTTTCTTTTGCAAAAAAAAAGTATCAATGAAAAATCTCATAGCTCTGTGCAAATCCCTGACTTCCCCATTCAGAAAATGACATGATGGGACGTTTTAGCTCTAAGATACGCTAGATACGATGCATTTAATCGATTGATTAATTCCAAGATTGTGCATTAGTTTCTAATTCGTGCGCAAAGAAAAATAACCGTTTTAGTCTGTAGATACAATGCATCTCCCTCCGCACCTCTGTCGTCAACCTATGTAAAATTGATTACAGAGAATTGGTGGTAAGTAGTTTTAAATTTCGTCCCATTACTTGTATTAACAACTTGATACTATTGGTAAGTTCTCTCTCGTTATATTATCCTAAATTATTATAAGCTAGAGAATTCTACATGCAAAGAAGTTCGGAACATCCGGAGGAGCGAGACGAACGACCCAGAGAAGGCTTCCAAGGTATAGTGAGTATTAAGCAACAGATTTTAGCAAGCATATAGGTATGTACCAGTCTGGTTTTGTTATTTCCACCTCACATGTAAATTAGGATCTAATATTACTCTGTATGCCGGCCCTAATTGAACATCTTCTTGCAGGAATAATGCCTCCGAAGAAACCTACCACTAGGAAATCTCCTAGAGTCCCAAAGCTACAAGAATCAGAAGCAGGAGAGGGCTCCTCCCCAGCCGTTGCAATAAAATTGGAATTCACTTCCAAGCCATCGCCCATCATCAAGATGATCACTAAAGAGGTTTTCGTTCAGCCCCCAGCCTTTGGGGAGACAAAGGTGAACATTGGGACCAAGACAATATTCCTGCGATGGGAAGACCTGTTCAAGAAAATCAAGCACGAAGAATTCCCCAAATATGCCCCGCATAGCGATCCTGACACAAGGAAGCTGAACGATGAGGTCTTCGTCAACATTCGTAAGGCTTATCTACACATGGTGGCAAGCAGGACTCCTGTTTTCCCTTGCATTAAACTTTTGAAATGGCTCATTGATCACATCGATGCACGAAAGTGTGTAATTAATGATGATAATGGTCAAATCATCAGGATTTTCCTCCCAGTGGAAGTCCAAAATTATTACAAGCTCAGGGAGCCAGATGAATGTTTGAACACAAATTTTGTTGTGAAGTTTTATCAGAAGCATGACACGAACAAAATCATGGCATCCTGGTGGAGAGAAGATAAAAAATTCACCAACTGAAACTTCAGCTGGTACCTGACGGGCAACCTTAGACAACCTTATATCTATCTAATGGCTCTCCTTTGCCGGTTGCATGGAGAGAAAGTTTGTTCTAGGTTTCCGTAGGCATGGATTCCTTTGGCTTATACTATCACCATCTCTGGAACAAGCTTCAATTGGGGTGCTATCATCTCCAAATAGCTTAGCACTTACATTCTACAGGCTCAGTAGCCGAAGGAAGGAGAAACTACTGCCTTCTCCATGGAGTCTTATCTATTGGACGTCGTCTATGCAAGAAATGCCTTCGCTGGGATGAACCTGAGCTGGCATGCTTTTGATCTCCCGATCCATGTCTACTTCGGCATCTTGTGGGAGAACATGTATAAAAGATCCTACTCTCTCATTTGCGACTAATTTATCGCACCTATTCATTTTTTACTATTCAAGAAAGAGTGCCCAAGGCTGTCTGATGTGGCCAAAAAAGTTATATCGAAAGTCGATCATTGGTACCTGGATGAGTGCAAAACCTACATTAGGGTTTTCGGCGCCACCGAAGCACCACATTTGCTACCTATATATGTCCTTGACCGACTGGTATTAGGGTAAATATGTTACCAAACTATCTTGTAGGGTTACAACGCCACTTTGGTGAAGGATAAGAAGCGGGCATTCATACCCTATGGGTTTCATATCAACTTCTACCAGGTTAAAGACACTACGCAAGCCAAGCAAGAGGGATTGAGTCAATTGGAATTTTGGTTCCAGACAGGATGTTTTCGCAAGAACGATCCCAAGGGTATGGTCTTGAAACATGCATCACAAGTATTGTCCTGTTGGCCTTATGCCCACGACCGGTTTCACTGAAAATGCTCAAGACTGGGATGAGGTGGTGGCAAGAATGGCTGACCCCAGAGTAACAAAGTTCAAGGGTATGAGTTGGGAAGAGAAAATGACGTCCTTGGAGCAAGCAATGCAAGAAATTCTCAAGACTAGGGAAGAAAGGGTAACATTTGAATAGGCCGAAATGATGGAAGCTCCCCAAGAAGCCCTGTATAGAACTGGAATTTTCTCGAAACTCCAGGTGCACTAGAAAGAGGAGCACTCTTGATCCAACATGCTCAACAAATGATGGATCTAACGTCGAATGATCTGGACCTCTTATCAAGTGTTCCGACTAGTAACCGAGAAGAGAACCCAGGAGGGGTAGGCAGCTCCGAGCTCGTAGACCTTGGTGACATCAACGGGTCAGATGACCCTGAATCCACATTTCCGCCAACTGATTCATTGGCAGGTGCGACGATTCAATCAGATTCGGGCCAGGTGTCGATCAAAACAAGTGCGCCTAACCCTCTGACCGAGTTCATAAATATATATAGTGATGATGAGAGCCTGGAGGCATCTCAGAAAACCTTTATGCATGTAGAAGAAGAAAAGGGAGCCGAGGAAAAAACACCTCTTGTTCCCGATGTTCAGAGTCAAGAGGACACACGAGAAGGAAAAGGAGTCAAAAGCGGCCTAGACACAGAAATGCCCGATGCGCCAGAGACCCGAGCAGGTAGTCCCAAGGACAAGTTAGGATTGGACGAGTCAAAAGAAAGATCCCTGCAGAAGGACGTTGACGATGCCACGGCTAGTATACAAGAAAGTATTGAGCTTACTCCCAACACATCTATTCCACTTGATACCTAGGTCCCTGATAAACAACGAGAAGAGGCTGGGCCCTCGAAGCAAAACAAGGAGGTTCAAGAGTCTGATCTTGAACAAATATATACCACCGACAGCCTAGGAAACACGCTCACATGGGGAGACCAACAGATACCAGAGCTGGTAGATGAGGTAGCAGACATCTATGCAATCTCCTATGATCAAAAGAGGAAGGCCATCGTGCAAAGGACTGCTAAGAAGAGAAATATTACTGTGGACCGTTCCATTTTGGTTACCATAGAGGAAATGTTGATCAACATAGCAGATGCTCGCACGTCTGAACTGATAGGCATGGGAAGATCCCTCTCTGATGCTGCCCATGATAGGGCTAAGAGGGATGAAATAGAACTAGCTGATACTCTGAAGGAACTGGAACACTTGCACCATCTTGTTGAGTATTACAAAGGTGCCACACAAACTGCGACATATTTGAAGAGTGAGTTTTCAGGAATTTACAACGAGTACAAGAAAGAAAGAAAGAAACCTGTTAACTGAAAATATAATTGAATTCCAGAAGGACACTCTCATGGCCCTCGCAACATGCAAGGAGATGGAATGATGGCATGAAAGATCATAGAAAGCAGTGGAAAGACTCGAATACATTGAGGCAGTCCAGCAGGGTCGAGAAAAGGAAGAACATATCATTTGGCTGTTAGGAAAAAGTAGCCTCGACCGCATAAAGAGATCCATAGAATACTGGACTAAGATGTCGTGGGACCCACATCTAGAGATCCAAGAACAATATGCCAAGTGCCAGAAGCACTGGGATAAAATTAATAAAGTAATGAAATATATCAAGCTCCCAGATTTTGACACCCCCAGTGAGTTTATTGACATAAGAGATGTGCTCAATATGTATGTTGAACAAGACTCCCTATGGATCGAAGAGTGCACAAAGGTAGCCGATGCGAGGCCGGGACAGGTGCAACAATTCATAGAACACCCAATCAGAGCTAAAACCATGTTGCAACAGTTGAATTCCACCTTGGTAAAGTACCGAGCACATGCAATGGACATCAGAGGGATATATGCGGCCCCAATGGAACAACACAGATTCTCATGGGCCTAGACTTGTGAAGAACTGTTCATCAATTGGTCTAAATACAAAAGGAGTCATCCTTTCAAAGAAATATCCCGAGTGGACTGATCAAGAAACTGTTATGAGATAATGCCACGTGGAAACTTTTGTTTGGTTCAAACTGTACTTAGCTGTTAAACTTTCGTTAAGCTTGAGATTATAAATAAAGGCCACGACCAATTAATTAAGGGTCGATAGTTTGTTGTAAGAACTATTTTCTTTCTGGATGTTAAGAATTATTTTGAAGGTGCTATGAATTTAGAAGTCCTTCCAGACCAAAGACGAAGTTATCTTTATCAAATGCATGTGTGATTGAGATTGAAGAAGAATTATTTCCTATTCAGTCTTATGAGCAGATGTAACAAGTAAGAGCTATCGAATATATTGTCAAGTTATCTGGTCCAATTTCTTTGTTATTCTTTTCTTTAAATATGAAGATGATGAATTGTTGTGCGAATTATGAGACGAATGATAGTGGTAGATAAATTATTTTTCTTACCATTTATCTTGTTTCATAGGTGTTTTTCTTTCTGGTAGTTAGTAATCTCAGGCAATGATTGGATGCTCGCATGGTTAATGTATTATTACTAGGCATGTGGTATAGAATTGTCATCTGTATGTTTGAGCAACGGGTTATCTCTAGCTCGACCTCTTCTCAGTAGTTGAAACTTTATCCTGTTATTTGTCAAGTTCGTTTATACTGGCTTGCACCTCTCATATCAGCCCCACCCCAAGAGAAAATACAGAAAAAAATAGTCCCAACTGAAGGAAGAGTCTTCGCTAGAAAACACAAATCCCATCAATACCTTGTCTAGATCGCAAGATCTGGAGAACCATTCCATTTTAAATGCTTCAAAGTCTAATTGGGCCTTGGTGGTAGGTTTGGTTCCTACTATTGATTCAAGGGATTTAAGACCCATCAACAGTACTATCTCCAACCCATTTGGATTCAGTGAACCTAATGAGATCCAATGTAGAGTCTGTTGCATAATGAATCCCAAAGGTGATGGTTCCCTATACGTATCGAAGGATACACTTTGCAGCCTTCCAATGTAGCTCATGCAACTCCTACATGAACCTGGAAACTGTGCCAACTGCATAGGAGAGGTCTGGTCTAGAGTGTGTGAGATACAACAAGATCCTCACTAGATGTCTGTACAGTGTGTTTTCAACCAGTGGAGTGGCCCTGCCATCCTCAAGTTTTACTCTAGATAGGAAAGGTGTCGCAACAGAATTGCAGTCTGTCATGTGAAATCTCTAAAGGAGGTCTCGTGCATACTTGGCCTGAGATAGTTTGATGCCTGATGCATCCTGACTGATATTGAGTCCAAGGAAGAAGTGTAGCGGACTGATGTCCGTCATCAAAAACCTGTCATGTAGAATCCTCTTGACTGCAGCAATCACTGAAGTCGAGCAACTAGTGATCAACAAATCATCAACATACAAAACTAAGAGTAGAAGTGAATCAGCTGTCCTGAGCATGTAGACATTCGGGTCTAATTTACAATGTACAAATTTCTATGACAACAGGTAGGAGTCCATTTTGGCATACCATGCCCTCGGGGCCTGCTTGAGGCCATACAAAGATTTCTTCAATCGACATACCAAATAGGAATCCTTCATAAATCCTTGGGGCTGCTCCATATAGATCTCCTCAGAGAGATCATCGTGAAGAAACACATTATTCATGCCCATCTGATGGAATTCCCATCCCTTGGCTGCCGCAATGGCAAGTTACAATTGTATGGAATCCATCTTCACTACTGGAGCGAAGGTATCATCATATTCAATTCCATGCACCTACTAAAATCCTTTGGCAACAAGACTGGCTTTGTATCTGCTAATCTGTTGATCCACTGTGTTCTTGGCCCTGTAGACCCATCTGCATCTAACAAGTTTCCTTCCAGAAGGAAGGGGAACTAGATCCCAAGTCTGGTTCTCGAGGAGGGAGTTGTACTCCTCCTGCATGGCGGATTTCCAAAAGGGATTTCCAGTAGCCTCACCATAATACTATAGATCTAAAGACTAAACAAAGAAAATATGTCTGGAGGGAAATGGTTTAGTGGCAGTTAGTGAAATAGGAGGCTCCTCGAAATCAAATCGAGTCCTCCTATTGTCGGCTGGATCACCAGCAAGATCCCCTAGATCCTTAAGAGTAGTTTGTGCCCACTTGGGCTTCTTCTCCAGCTCTACATCTGCATCTGGATACTCTAACTTTGCATCTGACTGTATTGACTCTGTATCTGGATCATCCGAGTCCTCTGAATCAAAACTCTTGTCTAAAGAAGAGTCAGCATGTGCATGCCCATCATCTCAGACAAGTGGAAGAGTGAAGGTGTCTTCATACAGCTGCTGAGGTACATGCAAGACACTTTCGTCGAATTGGACACTTTACTCAATGATGAGTCGGTCTGAGGAAAGATCAATAAGTATGTATCGCTTCACACTATCGGGGTAGCCAACAAAAATGCACTCAAGTCTCCGTGGATCAAGTGCCTTCCTCTTTTCAGAGGGAATCTGGGCCCATGCACGTGAACTGAAAATACAAAAGTGGGTCACTTCCGGTTTGAGGCTGCTCCAAGCCTCGTACGGGGTCTTATCCTTGACAAATTTATGGGGAGATTTGTTTTGGATATATGTTGTAAAATTAAGTGCTTCAGCCCATAGTCTTTGTGGTAGTGACTTTGCATGTAGCATGCAAGATGCCATCTCTTTTAGAGATCTATTTTTACACTCAGCAACTCTGTTTTTCTATGGAGTATAGGGAAATGTGTGCTGCAATTGAATCCCTTCCTCATGACCAATATTCTGGATCTCATGATTGACATACTCTCCCCCGTTATCAGTTCAGAGGACTTTGATTTTCTTTCTTGACTGTGTCTCAACTAGGGCTTTGAAATCTTTGAGGTGTTGAAATACCTCAGATTTTTTCCTAAGAAAGTAAATCCATGTGAAACGTGAGAAATAATCAACAAAAATGAGAAAAAACCTCACTTTGTTGATAGATGGATGCGTAAAAGGATCCATGAGGTCACTATGGATCATATTTAAAGGAGTGGAATATCTTTGAGTCTTTCCTTTGTCAAATTTCTCTTGAGGGTGTTTTCCAAGAACACATCCCTCACAAATTTCTTTGGAGAAATGGATGTCTTGTAGACCATCAATCAATATTTTCTTGCTAAGATGTTGCATATATCTGAAATTCAAATGCTCAAACCTTTCATGCCATATCCTACTACTTTCATCAACATGGGTAAGCAGTAAAGCAGAATTTGGTTCAATAAATTCAGAAAATGTATACAATCTAGATTGATGATTTACCTCACCGGTAGAAACCCTGGAATTTTTTTGAATGTCATAGATATCCATTGCATTTGGTCTGAATATAAATTTCTTTCTGGTGCCAGAATTCGTCATCTGATACACGGAGAGAAGATTGACAGAAAGTTTGGGAACATGCAACACATTCTCGAAGCTTCTGTTGGTGAGTTCAATCCTTCCTTTGCCGATGACCTCGACTGGAGAGTTGTTCCCCATCAGAATAGCAGGACCTTTGCATGCATCCAAAGAAGAATAGAATGCTTTTGTGGCAGCCATGTGATGTAATTCTCCTGAATCTACGATCCAGGAGTTGATGGCAATCAAGGCATGGCTAGAATTTGCTTTCTTGGGTTTCTAATCTTTTGGCTTCTTCTTCTTGGCACCCTCAGGGATTCGATCTCCAAGGTTATTTTTATGAAGTATTTGAGTCATTAGATCTATTTTTTTCTACATGCATGCAGATTCTAGATGGAATCCTTTATGGAAGTATGAACATTTCTCCCCTTTTATTCCCTTTTCACCTTTGGATCCGGAGGCATCAGTGAAGGGTTTTGAGTACCCTTCCTTATTTGGATTTGCATGTGATTTCCTTTTGTCTTTATATTTAGATTTCTGATATTTGTGGCTTCCATATTGCACAGTAAGTGCATGCGCCTTTGATTTTTCCCATGTTGATGAGCTTGGTTTTCTCTCATATCAGGGATTCGATAAATTCCTCAAGAGGAGGCATCTTCTAGGTGGCTCCAGAGGATAATTTGACAGAATGGAATGTGGATACAAATACAGAGAATTCAAGACCAAGTTTTAAGAGAATGGTGAAAACCATTTGTTTCTCCTCCTTAGATTTATCAACCCCGCAAGCTTTGAGTTGCGACAGTAAATCCTTGAATTTTGTAGAGAAATATTGGATATTGTGGAATCTTTTTGGGTCCAATGTGAGCAATTCCACCTCGAGCATGTGTCCCCTCATCTCATATTTTTTTCCAAAGATCCCTTCCAAGGTGGCAAAGGCTTTATTGGGGGTTTTATAGGAAAATATGTGAAAAAGGAGATCGAGAGAGATGAGACTTTAAATTGTTCTGAATGCTTCATTCATTCGATTTAGATACTTGGATTTTTCTATGGATGATGTCGTCTCTATGTCTATATTCAAGTTCAACCTGTACAATCCTTTGGTTTAGATATGTATGATTATTCTCTCCTTCCATGCAAAGTAATTATAAGGTGTAAGAATGATATCTTTTGGGAATTTCATCTTTCCGTTGTCTTCAATCTTTGGTACCTGCAAGAAAATTTGTGTAGCTTTTTCTTAGCAGTTCGTCGGCTCTGATACCATGTAAATGTGTTGAAACTGCATAGAATATATCTAGCTATAAAATACCACACACATTTTCAGAGATAAATTGATAAATAAGAAGCAAGAGAGAAAGAAGAAAATAATTCTCATTAACCGTAATGAATAAATGAATCATTTACACATGATATACTCTATATAACTCAACCAATGCACATTGGGGGAGAATCCAATGCACCATAGTGGTGTTCTAGAGTGATCTGGACACACACCAACAGTTACAGGAGTGAACTGTCACCTAGTCTAGTCTCTCGGTCAGTTGCGGGAGTGAACTGCTACCTAGCTGAGTTAACTAGTCTGTCAGTCTTTAGTTAACTGACTAGAACAAAGTGAAGTGAGGAGGAGATAAGGGAATCAAGGGTAATGCACCAGTCTGGTGATGATACCAAGGATAATTCGCATTAGCTAGTGATGATTCCAATGTTGCATGGTGACAAAACCAATGCAACATCTAGACTCCACTCAACTAGTCAAACTGAAGTGAAAACTGAAGAGAATATTCTCCTTAGAGGAATAGTCTTCCTAAAATATAGGAGACTGACCAATGACTAATAAACAAGGAAAAAACTTAGGAAAAATAAATCCTAACTGTGTGTGAAGTAACTCCAACAAATAGAAGAGACTTTAATGAAGATAATGATTACTTGGGACATTTTTTTATCACTAATACATAATTGAGAGAATCACATGACCATGTACTAGAACATGAAACAACAATAGAAAATAAACAAACACATGGCATAATTGTATTGGAATACTAACAACATTGAAGAAAATCGCCATTAACCATAACAAAACATGAGAATACTTCCACTCTTACCTTTGTATATCCAACATGGATGACATGTGCACAAAGGCACTCATTACATATTAGATGTTTATTATGGTCATAGTTCTATCCTAGTCATATTTGTAGCAATGAAACATACTTTAACACGATTACATTAATGTCAATGGGTAGTAGGTGTATATTAAATAATGACACATGTTGTTCAAAAAGATTTTTTCAAAATAAAGTTAACTTTTCCATTTTAGGATAGGAGTCATAGAGGGGGCCAGTAGTCAAGTAGAGGTACGGGTGTAATGGTAGACATGGCTAGGGTCTAAGAAGAGGTAGGGACAAAGAGGTAGAGAAAATCAAGCACTAAGAGAAAAAAATTGTATGTATGTATGAATTGCAATCAACCTTTTTTTACTTGCAAATATGAATTGTATGTTGATTTTGTAGCTCGGACATGAACTTCCACATAGGTTTTTTTTCAAATGTGCATGAAGTTGTCCAAGTAAAATCTGTTTTGTAATTCACTTTATTTATAAAGTGAAATTATTTTAATTAGTTGTTGAGTCTAATAAAGTGCATTTTTAATGCATTGGTGATTTAGACTAATCTCAACTGTTGATCTCATCAAGAGATTAGGGTTTTGGTAGATTAGGATTTCAACTAAAGTATAAAGGAATTTCAAGGTAGAGGGAAAATATACATTCATTCTTCATGAAGACAATTTTGTTTGAAGGTGAAGAAAGAGGCCGAGGAATGGAGAACACAATGCAGTAATGAGAAGAGCAGCCCAACAGTGATTACAGGTTGCATATCTATCCACGTAGTGAATTTAGTACAGTTGTATGGATAGATAGTACAAACAATACCATATAGTCCATACAATCATACAAACATAGTCATACCGCATGTTTCTCAAACCTGTTTTGCATTTTTCTCATTTAGTAGGAAGAAAACCTCATTTTTTAGGTGTCCTTGTAGGTTTTGAGTCATTAATGATAAGATGATTTGAAGGACAGATTTTGTGTTTCATGTTTTATGCTTTCGTTGTATTTTCCAACCATCTATGTGATTGATGCATGTTCATATTTTTATTTCTGTTATTGAGTAAATTTGATATCTTATTTATTTAATAAACAAGAATAGGACAACAGACACCTAGGGTTTGGAAAATTTACATGGTATCATAGCTACTTTGATTAGAAGATCAAAGAGTATCAATTTGAGTGCAGATCAGAGATGACATCAACTAACCTCATATTCAAGGATAGATTGGATGGTGCCTCTAATTTTATATATTGGAAGATTAGGTTTACTCTCTTATTGGAAGAGAATGATCTATGGGACATTGTAAAATACATGGTGACACCACCAATAGATGCGCAATAGTTGGAAGCCCACAACAAGAAGGAGGTAAAAACTAAGTGGATGATCATGGATTCTGTTAAATATCACTTGATCCCTCACACATTTGAGAGGAATATTTCTAAGGAGATGTTTGATGCACTGGTAAGCCTCTACTAGAGTGAGAACATTAACAAGAAGATGATATTGCACAATAAACTCATATTGGTTAAGATGACTAGATCAGACATCATCAATAGTTACCTAATGAAGGTCACACAGATTCATGACCATCTTGTTAGATTTGGGGAGAAGGTTGAAGACAAAGATCTAGTAAACAAGGCACTGAATGGGTTCTCACCTCAATGGGAAACATTTGTCCAAGGATATTGTGCTCGAGAAAACCTTCCCTCCTAAGAAATACTATGGGATGAATGTATCTAGGAGGAAACTCAGATGGATTCAAAGGGAAACCAAAATGGAGGTGACAATGACCATGCCTTAATTGGTCAAACAAAGAAGGGAAAAGGTAAATGAACCATCAAGGGTAAGGGAAAGAGTGATGATTCATCCTCACAGATAGGGAAGAAGGACTTGAGTAAAATCAAGTGCTTCATATATCATAAGAAAGGACATTAAGCATGACTTTTTCCAGACAAGAAAAAAGGTAAAGGGAAGCAACAACATCAGCTAGCAACCTCTGTTGAAACTTAGATGAGTGAGTTTTCCTCCAAGTTCGAGAAATACTTCTCGATGGTATCTTTACTTTCTACTGATATTGTTCTGCAGAATGCTTGATATGTGGATAGTGGAGAATCTAGGAATATGACATCAACATGAGATTTATTTTCAAGTATAACAAATTAGGATTTAGGAGTTCGATTTGAACTTGGTGATGATTCCAAGTACCCAGTAGCAGGAGTTGGTACCATTCCCTTCTTAATCTAGTCATTCATATGATTGTGGACCAATGTCAGTAGCATCGGTTATAGGAAGCATGTACTATGTTTCCTTCATCAATTATTTCTCTTGTAAGACATGGATCTACTTATTAAATACCAAGGATGAGGTCTTGAGCATGTTCAAGGAGTTCAAAGGCCTAGTTGAGAACCAGATAGGGAATAAGATCAAGGTCTTGAGATTAAAAAATGGGGGAGAGTATACCTACAAGGAGTTCGAGGGTATCTGCAAGGAGGTAGGGATCAAGAGGGAGTTAACTATTCCATACAACCCACAACAAAATGGGGTTGCAAAGAAAAAAAACGATTCATCATAGGGGTTGCTAAGGGAATGATTCATGACTAGGACTTGTCAATGTTTCTTTGGCTAGAAGCATGCAACACAACAGTCCATATCTAGAACCTGTGTCTACACAGGATCTTGGAGGACACGAAACTAGCAGAGGCAACCACTTATGCGAAACCAGAGGTGAATCATTTTCACATTTTTGGTTGTCTAGTTTATATTCATGTACATTCTAGGTCACCAATAGATTTAAGTTCAGGGCAACAACCTTTAGGTGATTAGGAGGATCCATTAGGTACTTCCAATTCTATCAAGGGACCTTGATGGTTCACTCAGACATTGAGGGATGCTCAGGAGTACGTTGAGGCTCTTAGGATCACATTTAGGGAGAGAAAACCTTCGAAGAAGTTTCCAATCTACATGGAATTAATGAGAAATATCATATATTCCGAGACTTCTAGTTATCAAGAGGTAATAGACTATCAGGTATGGTGGGATTCCATCGTGGAGGAATACACCTCCATCATGAAGAATGATGTATGGGACATTGCACCAAGACCGAATGGGAAGTGAGTGGTGAGTTCCAAGTGGCTCTATAGATCAAGCATGTTGTATATAGAATCATCAAGAAGTACAAAGAGAGGTTTGTGCCAAGAGGCTTCTCCTAGAAGGAGGGAGTGGACTACGAGCATATTTTCTCTCCAGTCACCAGGCACACTTCCATTAGAGCAGTGATGTCCTTAGTCTCCAATATGGGATGGAGGATACATCATATGGATGTAAATACAACCTTCCTCATTGGGATAATTGAGGAAGAAGTGTACATAGAGTAGCCTCAACGATTTGAGATAAGTGGGAAGGAGTCCCATGTTTGCAGGTTGAAAAATTCCTTGTATGGAATCAAGTAGGCACCGAGAACATGTTATTCTAGGATCGATGGATACCTGCAGAGTATGGGATTCACCAAAAGTGAAGTAGATTCCAACTTATATTTCATATTTGTTGAGGATGATTTGTACATTTTGGAGTTGTATGTAGATGACCTGTTCCTTACAGGATTAGAGAAGATCATAGTAGGGTGCAAGGAAGATATGGACATTGAGTTCGAGACAAAGGAGATTGGTATGATGCATTAATTCTTGGGGTTGGAGGTTTGGTAGAGACCAGGGGATATTTTCCTTGGGCAGGGTAAGTATGCAATTGAGATCCTGAAGAGATTCTAAATGGAGGATTGCAGACCCATGGCCATGCCTATGATCACTAACCTGAAGAAGGTCACTACTTCAGATTCAAATATAGTGGATCACACATTGTATAGGAAGATGATAGGATCCTTGATGTATCTAGTCAACACTGGGCCAAATATTTTATTTTTAGTGAATACCTTGAGCCATTTCATGGTGGAGTTGAGGCATGAGCATTGAGTAGTGTTGTGAGAACACAATAGCCCCACTAAAAATATCATTTTTGGTGGAGGCATATACTACCATAATTTTCTACAAGATACTACTCTTTACTCACCTGATCATTTTTTCACATACAACCTCAATCCCATGCATATGACCATTTGAAACAAATTGAATAAGTTTTTCGCTAGCCTTCAAAGTTCATCATTCTGGACCCTTGGTACATCGCCATTCAGACTTTACCCCATCCCTTTTTTTTCACTCGATCTTATTCTTAATCTTGGTGTTGTCATGCCTTCTTCTCGATTTATGTTTCCTTCACTTCCAAATCCCGATGATGACGCATCATAACATCATCGTTGGGAGAAAACATTGGTCAAAACGATTTCTCATGTGTTCATCTTGCATCACCGATGACAACACACCCCTTTTCACAAATCCATGTCATAATCGAAGAGGCTTGATGGGATTGGATCATGTATCAATGTCACATGATTACTCATATGAGTCCCATCTCCCAGTCATTTCATAATACCACCCTCATACCCACACATGGCACACTTTTTTTGGCTGGTCCTTTTCAGCAAAACTTTATTGTCATCAGTAAAACTCTTAGCGCACATTTTTTATTTCCCTACACATCATCAATGGTGACTCTATTCCTTCAGATCATCGACGACCAAAACTCTAGTCCATCCTACGACTGAGATCAACTTAACGATCGACGAACCATTTTGTGGCCATTGATCTCATGCTTATCCTCTACCTTCCCCACACAGTTACTTAACGTCCTATCACTATAATCCAAAAGAATATTTCTATTGATTATTTTGATTTGTGAGCATTAAAATTTATTACCAATCGTTAATTATTCCCATTAAGATTTAATGATGTGTCTGAGAGTTGTTGTCATTGGAGGATCATTCACAATCATGTTTAACATAGCTTACCACCATAAACTACCGACGATGACAACATGTCGACAATCTTGTCCTCTCATCAGCCTCGCTCTTCCAGTGATTTAGTTAACAATCATAACCTCTACACCGCCTGCCACTACATTCATATAACTGCATACTCCTCTGACCAAGTCTAATCTATAATGCACTTATTCATTAATTGTACTCAAGAGTGGAGGAAATTTGGAAATGTTTAAACGCTATCAAAAATTAATCTTTTTATCACTTGTCTACATCCTCACTAAGGAAAATAGGCATTGTATCGATGAAGGTCTGACCTCTTTTTTCATTTATTACTATCTCTGGTCCATTAGTAAGTTCTTTTGCATTATTGAATAACTATTATCTATATCACTTTGTTCGTTCTCTTAATCGCTCAATTTTTTTCTTCATGTAGGTGGTTTTTTAAAAATGTCCTAGATGTTGACAAGAAAGAAAAAAATCAACACCTCTGGCACACATGTTCCTGTCTTTGTCCCGGAATCTTTCAATCTTTCTGATACAAAAAGCCAGGATGACATGGAGCACTACCTTAGTAATGATGAGATTCTGGATATGTTCCAGAATGTAAGGTTTCCACCTGACGACCCAGACATCGACGAATACAGGAACATTATAAAAAGCGACATTCACATGATAGCTACTCACCCATAGCTATTCCATTACAATGACACTGCCAGGTGGTGTTTTACATATCTACAGAAGGATACAAGATTAATAGTCAATGCTTCGGGTCTCCCCATTGCATCACAGAAAGAGGAATATTTCCAAGCAAGATACAAGACTCTGGAACCCATGGTTTCTCTGAATAAGTCATTCCTAGACGAGTTTGGGGCTGAGCATGAAGATTTTGAAACACTAATGGAAGATTGTTTCTATGATGAAAAATGACTGGTGAAAAATGGGAAAAGGAATGTCCCTGCATGATACTTGAAAATCCCTTACAAAATATTAAACACAATGATCTACATACTTTATGGTGAGGAAATGAGCACCCATTTTAGAATGGAATGGTTTCCCATGGCTTACTTAGTGGTGAAGAAGGGCCAATCTTTCAATTGGGAAAGCATTCTATCTTTTAGCATCGAGAATCGGGCTCAAGACCCCAAAGGTATGAAAAAGCATGGCTTCTACATGTCATCATATCTCATAGATGTTGTTTGTTCATCCAATTCATTCCCTATTTTCAATTGGGCCTAGACCCCAAATCATGGGCCCATCCATTTATATTGTTCTCAATTGTGGGAGGTCAACTGTAAAGAACATTTTTACGAGATCCATGATTGTTTTCTTGCTCCGTGCACAAGGCCATATTTGGTCTTTTCCCTCATAGTATTTCTTCAAGTGCCATGAAGGCCCTAAGGGGAATTGCAAACTGGTATATGAAAAAATACTATACCTTTTTTAGGATTTTCAGGTCCACAAGGCCTCCACACTTGCTTCCCAAGTATGTTCCCAATAAGTTACAAGACAAAGAAATAGTATATCAGACTGTGGAGAAAGGAGCCATTTCTTACCTGTCAGAAAATAACAAAAAGTATTGGCCTATTTTCCCCCTTCATATAGGATTGTTTTCCCTACAGAACAAAAATCAACCAGAAAAGGAAGTAGAAACTATGAAGGAATTATGTCTTTGTACCAGAGAGCCCAAATCTCATTATCCTCAAAATGTGCTTTATGAACACATGAAGGTTGTTAGATTATCTCCTTAGATCATGCATGAATAGAAGTTCGTTGAAGATGACTTTCGAGGAGATTTAAGTTTTGAAGAGGCAGTGGAAAGGATCACCACCGAAGTGACCTGAGAGAATTCAAAGAAATAAGAAGAACAAGACAAAGACCTGCGGCTAGAGAAGTTCAAAGCCCTACTCCTTAAAGATAAAGAAAGACTAAAGTCAAGGGAAGAGAAAAGGAGGGAAAAAGAGGTAGAACGAGCTAGGAAAGATGAATAGGCTTAAGATAGATACCAATTGATGAAGAAAAATGAATTTGAGGAGAAACATGCCACACTAGAAAAAAACCTGAACTACAAACCTTTCCTCAAGAGAAAGTAGTTCGGGCAAAGAAGGAACAACAAACACAGAACAAACGACCCTGGATACACAGGAAAGGGCCAGGAAGAAGGAAGAGGAAGACATAATTAAGCCTGTCAAAGCCAAAGAGGATAGAACCATGTCTAGTACCACTATTGTGACCTCAGTTCTTGACATCGATCTAATCAACACCCCAATTGACGAGTGCATCCCACTGGCTTCCATCCCAAGGAGTTTATCACTCACTTCTGAGGGACTTGGTTTTGAAGGCATATTAGTCACTGTGGGTGATTACTACTATAGCCACAAGACAAGATAAATTTAGAAAATAACCCCAAAGAGAAAAAGAGGAAAATCCGATGTAAGCCAGGAAACTCCTGAAAGGAGCATCAAATGGAAAGTTGGACTAGACCTGAAGGATAACCCATTACAAGCATCCTCAACACTTAGTTCCTTTGTTGGTGTGAACATTGTTTTGATCCATGAGGTCATAGGGGCACTAGATGTTGCAAAAGACAAGATCACTGAGTTGGAGGTGACCCTAGAAAACATCAAATAGACCATGGCTAGTGAATACAGGAGGGAAACCTGACAAACAGAGAAAATCCACAAATAGGAAGTGGAAAGACAACTTTAGATATAGAACAAATAACCGAAGGTGAAATTTAGTGAAACAATCACCCTCAACCAAAGGGCTCATCAACATGAGGTGGAAAAACTAAGAGTTGTGCACAATGAGGAGCCATGCATCTTAAAGGAGAACTGCCTGAAATAAGAGCTTTCAATGAAAGAAGTGAAAAGGAAGTTAGGAGACTATAGCAGGAAAATGATATCCTAAAGAAAGAAGTAGAAGAAAGCTAAAACCAAATGGTTTCTATGGAAGCTATAAAAACATAGGTTGCTGAGAATAATGAAGAAATTCAAAACTCATAGAAGATATTCTTCTATGCTCTGAAAAAAATATTGAAGTCCATATACAATCAAGAGAAACTAAGCGTACATGTAAAAGAAATGCATGAAAAATAGAAAAAATCCCTTGAATCCTACAACCAGGATATAGAATGGCAATATGTCCAACAAAGCTTCCTCGAGACCCTGTCTGTGTACTCAAACAAGTAGAGAATCCGATATCACCGACTGTTGAGTGCATGGGTAGAAACTATTGCAGATATACAAAGAACACATGAACACATCATCACAACCAACAAAGAGCTATGGAAGTCCATAGACAACCTACTCTCGCGGTTCAAAATGGATCCTCTGAGGGATCTTGAAAATACGTTGTCGACCCAATCAATGGTCAAAGATGTTGAGAGCAAAAGGAACCTCAATATGAAATCCATTGAGGCAATCGGTGAAATCAACACAAATTTTATAGAAGAAATATTAATACAACCTTCTGTCTTGATCTTGCTAACTCAATATTTCATACAACGTGTTGAGAAAATATTGAAGATGAAAATCATCACGCCCATCTGCAACAACGAGACAAACCTTGAAAGAACATGGCTACATTGGGTGGACAATATATTCAATGACTTCGAGACCTAGAAGGCATTCATAAATTAAAAATATCAACTGCCAAGGATCACCTAATGATCTCATTGTAACTGAATTTTTTGAAGAACAATCATTTCCCTCGTAATTATAGTAATTTAATAAATAGGAAAGGGAATTGAAGCATCGCTTCAGGACCCTGATCGTTCATAAGTTAGAGGAATGTGGAAAGTTTCTATCCGCGCTCTATAAACCAGATGAATGTAAAAGGAAGAGGGATTTATGTTTTTGTATATGAAGGGACAATACTGCAAGTTAATTGGAATCAAAAATACTTTTTGAAGATTGTTGTGTTAATGTGTATGAATCAAATTTTTCTATTTATGCATGTTTATCTCTGTTATATGTGAAAATTGGTTTTATGAACTACTTCTAATCTATTATTCATGTGTTTACGGTTACCATAATTTTCATTTCAAGTGCAATGACAATATAATCAGTTAGTGAACCAATTATTTGTGTCTAACTAGTTGTATTGTCAAGCTTTCATGTTTCTTGCTTGTATGAATTATTTATGTGCAAGTAATACAAATGTTTCACTACACTTATCAGTTAGTTTTCTCCTGATCAGGATAGGATAGAGTAGAATAGAAGTGCATATTATTACTATAGATAATCATCTTAGCTTAGAAGTAATTCTTTAGAATTTTAATTCATCTAAGAACCTTCAGTTCTCAGATTCATATTTAGATAGCATATTAGTTAGATTGGTAACCAGGAAAAAATATGATTGAAAATTCCATCCCAAAAGAGAGTGGCTCTAATTGGGATCTGGCATCGGACATTCTCCCTCATCTTCTTGACAATACTTTTAGACCCGTCAACAGAAATGACGCTTGAAGGAGGGCCATAGAACTAAATGGCTGTGAAGAGAAATACAAACCCTTCTCGTTCTTCTCCGCAAGTTAGCACTCCCTTATCTAGTGATTCTCATCCACCTTTTTCTGAGCATGCTACAGTTCCCTCATCGTATGTTGTGAATACACCGGCTCATGCCAATACTCAGTGTGTTCCCACTCATACAGAGTCCTCATTTTCTTCACCTCAATCCTGCATATTAACCCTCCCAGAGGTTAACACCGTTTTGAGGCAATCCCAGGAATGTGTAAACCATGCCTTAACTAGAAAACTGAGTAGATAGATGGGACAACCTCCCATCGACTATTTTCTTCCTTAGGTGCAGGAAGATCCTTGCAGTGAATATCCCTTCTTTACCGATCCTTACACGTATTAAGAAAATCCCTCTATCGGAACCCCTGGATATCATGTACCTCATGACACACTAGATTTTGAATAAACCTATGATTTTGACCTTGAAAATTACATACTTGCTGGTGGTGCCAGTGGTAGATCTACCTCTCCTCCTGAATCCCCACCTCACACACCAAGAAATGAGTCATAAGAAGACTTTAAGGAAGAAGAGAAGCACGAAGGAGAACTTGAAAACAACCCGCTTCAGATAATCTTGTACCAACCTCCAAACATGGTCGGGGCTAATGCTAATCAAAACCCCACTCACTATCATCCTTGGTTGGTTCCTGATGTAGTCATTGTACCAGGAATTGTGAATACCATGCTTAGACATCCTAAGAAATTTCTACCAGAATTTGACCCTGACAGAAAAGATTCGACAAAGGACCACATTAATAAATTCTTACTTTCAATAAGACTCCAAAGAATTAGGCACGAAGATGGCATTTGTTGATTGTTCCCACTCACATTTGAGAACAAAGCCTCTACATGGTTCTTGTCTTTAGAGGAAGCATCCATCACTAACTGGAGAACATTCAAAACTATCTCCCTTAAGAAGTTTGGAGAAAACAAGACACCAACAACTCTTGTCCTAGAACTGTCAAGAGTCAAAATGGATTCTAAAGAACTAGTGAATGATTATAATCAACACTTCCTTACTCTATTGAGACGTAATCCTTGAGCCTCCAAACTTGCTAAAGACGTTTCCATCAAATTATATACTTTTGGTGTACCTATGTCCATGGAAATGTTTGTTAAGAATGTTGAAAAATCCACCCTTGAAGAAGCATTCCAGGAAGCCCTTAAAGTTGAAAAAAACATGATGAGTTTAAAAGGAAATCTTGGCAGTGAATCATCCAAATATGAAGGTAAAAGTAAATCAATTGTGTCTGAACCCCAGAAGAGAAGAAGAATTATGATTCCATGGACATGGAGACTCTTCAAAGGATTTTTAAGAAACTCTCAAACATAATGGTAGATTTGAAGAAGAGTGGTAGAGAAGGATATTCTATCCAGAAGAAATTCTTTAGGTTCCCTCCTAAGAAAGATAAAAACACTCCACCAACTAATAAAACCAATCCTTCTCAAGTGGATGGAATTAACATAGAATATATTTTCCAAGCTCTGCAAAATTGGGAAATAGAGAATATAACTAAAGTCAAGGAGGAAGAAGAGGAGAACCGGGAATAACAAGAACAACCCCAAGAGGCCCAAGAAACTAAATAAAAACAATTGAATTCTTTCTGGGATATCGCTTATGAAGAGGAGGAAGAAGAAAAGAGGAAGTACACGTCTCAGAATGTCGTAACTATAAGAAGTGCCAACAATAAGACCTCGGATGGCACCTCAAGTACTGGTAATCTTCCTACTCCTACCATGTCCAATACCAAACACACATATTCTTCAATCAACACCAGTCCCAATCCTTCCAAAAACACACCCTCCAACCACAAAGCATATGACCAAGAAACCATACCTAATGCTCTATCCATGCCCCTAGCCAAGTTGGAATATGATTTCCTAGAAGATATGAAGACAACTAAAGCCAACATTTACCTGTTCGAGCTTATGAAGATCCCACAAATTCAAGATTTTTTTTAAAACTCTACATGGGAAAAATTCCATTGGCACTAAAGAAATTAATGTTAGGAAGAAAAGGGAAACGACCAAGACAAGATCATCTAGCAACAATACTCCATATAAGAGTCTGGTATCCACGAGTGCATCCCTAACCAAACAGAGGTCCAGATCTACTACCCCACCATTCCTCATTACTTTTGAAATCTTCAATAGGAATGTTCATAACTATATGGTATACTCATGAGCTTCAATCTAATTTCATGCTTCTCAAATTCCGTGAGAAGCTTAATGTCAAACTTGAACCATCTGATATTCAGATTATTCAATTAGATAGAACTTGAGTCCAAGTCATTGGGAAATTAAAAAATGTTTTGATTAGGATGCCTGCTAAGCCTAAAGTTCATCAAACTATTGATATAATTGTAGTAGACATACTTGATAATTATGGCATGCTTTTAAGTTGGGATTGGTCTGCTATGCTAAATGGTTATTTCTCTACTGATTGGTCTCATCTGTGGCTTCCTTACAATGGTAAAATGAATCAAGTCAGAATTGACAGGGAGAGATATATGAAACATGTAGTCACTGACCTGAACAACCAAGATGAGACAGTAATGTTTAACAACTCAATTTTGGGTAATTACTCATATGAGACATTTTTTGGGAATTACACATATGGAACATCATCTTTTGTGGAATCTAACACACAATTTGAAATCCTTCATTGCACTCAGATTGTTGAGCCCATTGTACTATAACATACCAGAATAACATTTCCTCTAGTGTACAACCTAACATAATTTCTAGGAATAGATAAGAGGTGCTCATTAACTCTACTAATCCCACGAACCCAAAAAAAATTGAAATTTTGAAATCAATTGTTGAAACAAAGAAAGAGGATCTTAACACGTGGACACTATATTTTGATGGATCCAAATATTTAGAAGGTACAAGTGCTGGATACATGTTGAGAGGTCCGAAAGGAAGGAAAACGTTAATTGCATGCAGGTTGAAATTCCAATGCACCAATAACACTGTTGAATATGATTCTTTACTACATGGATTAAGAAAGGCAGTAGATTTGAAAGATGAAAAAATTAAGGTATTTGGTGATTATGAAATTGTCATAAGACAGGTAAGAAACACCATCCATTATTTTTCAAGTCATTTGAAACATTATCAGTTAGAGTTATGGGAACTCATCAGTCTTTTGTTGCATTCAATATTATTTATGTTCCTCATTCACTAAATTGTGATGTTGATCTTCTAGCAAACGTTGCATCCAGATTGATACCTTCAGAAAGATTGATGCATGACACTTTCTTTGTTGAAATTTTGTACATGCCTTCAATTCTCGACAACATCACTATTTGAAGAGTCTCTGACGATGATCAACAACTTACAATCTTTCTACACCTCAAAGATACCTTCAAAGAATTTGTTATAGATGAAGGTTAGCATGATCTAATGGTGAATTCATACACTACTAATCGAGCCCAACCAATAATATCATCGGGTTCAACCAATAATATCCCAAAAAATGTAGTTAGACTAGAGAAGCTTTATGATCTGCAAGATAAGTTCAAGAAAGAAATGAACTGCAAAACAAACAACTCATCAAAGAAGTCTGAAGTGATAAATCAAGGAACAAGCACTACACCTCTAAATATCAACTTGGGAAAGGGTTGTTCTCCTAAAGAAAAACAAGCTTACATCAAACTATTCAAGGAATATAAACATATCTTTGCATGGACATATGAATACCTCAAGACGTATGACACCAAAATCATATAGCATGTTATTCTAATGAAGCCTAAAAGAAAACCTTTTCAACAAAAGATGAGGAAGATGCATCCCATTTTTGAGCCTCAGGTCAAAGTAGAGTTGAACAAGTTGTTAGTTGGTAATATTATATTCACAGCCAGACATACTCAATGGATCTCTAACCTGGTACTAGTGAGGAAAAATACTGGAGATATAAGGCTATGTATTGACTTCAGGAATGTGAAAAAAGCCTCATAGAAAGACAACTACCTGGTGCCCCCTATGGAGAAAATTTTGGAATACGTATCTGGTTCTGAAATGCTCTCCCTTTTATATGTTTTTTTTGGATATAATCAAGTACTGGTTTCCCATGATGATCAACTAAAGAGTGTCTTTTGGACTAAATGGGGAACATATGCTTACAGGAAGATGCCATTCGGTCTGATCAACATTGGAGCAACTTTCCAAAGAGAAATGGGCATTGCCTTCAAAGGACTGCTTGTAGATTGTGTTGTAGTATATCTAGATGATGTCATTATCTTCTCCAGGGATAAAAAAGACCATATAACCCATTTGGGGAAAGTTTTCAATATGTGCAGAAGATACGATATTTCTCTCGATCCTAAAAAATCTATTTTTGCAGTTGATGAGAAAAAAATGTTAGGGTTCATATTTTCTAAGCATGGCATGAGAATTGAACCTGAAAGAACTGAAACTATTGCCAAGATTTATCCCCTTCATAACAAGAAATCTATGTAGTCTTTTCCGGGGAGAATAAATTTTGTGAGAATATTAATCCATAACTTTGTCGAAACAGTAAAACCCATGCAGGACATGATAAAAAAGAATGTGGAATTAAAATGGGAATCTAAAGATTTTTTTTTTTAATAAGATCAAAGCAAACATAGCGCAAGTGCCTGCTTTACTAAGTCCTTATTTGAGTCGATATTTCATTCTCTACACCTTTGCTTTTGACATCGCATTTGCAGTTGTTCTAACACAAAAGAACCACGACGGGGATGAATTAAACTACCCATAAGTGGACAAGAAATCCTATGTTGTATTCAAAGCTGTAAAACAATTCATGCCATTCTTTCTCAAATCAAAGACAAAGGTTATTGTCCCTTATCCCACTGTTAACAATCTCTTGGTACAAAAGGATCTGGGAGAAAAAAGAGCTAATTGGATAACACCCTTACAAGAATATGACTTGGATATTAAGCCTCCCAAGATAGTCAAAGGTCAAGGATTATGTAAACTGATTTTTGAATCAACAAGTGATGAAGTACAAGAAGATACATTGTATCACGATCAAGAAATTTTTGAAAAAGAAGTTTTCTACATACCTATTAACTCTGACCAAGTTTGCTACATTCCCTTCCCAAGTTTACTACATTCCTATTACGAGATCTGTGATTATTTTCTTACCCTGTGTTGTAGGAGCCTCTTAGACCCTTGTCATCATATATTAGATATTAATACATATTCATATGTAATAAAGAGGAAATAACCAAATAAATCTATCTAACAAAGAGTAAATGCCTATAATGAACTAAACCAATGATTATTTGAAACAAGTACGACAGCTCCAACCATTTCTCCTATATACTTATACTCATGAATAAGAAAGCATAATGGAATTCCTTCCCCACATTTGTCTCCTTCTTTCTTGGGATGTGTGTGCACTTTCTAATGTATTTTCTCTCTTCTTGAATTGAATGCTTTGAATGCTGGTCGTTATTCCCTGGACTACGATAATCTTGGAACAATCCTTTTTCTGGTGGGGGAGAGCCTGAAGAAGTCTGCAAAAGAAGACAAGAAACGATGAATCCACAATCAGAAAAGTGATGCTGCTGAATATCGAAGATGCTCTCAGAATGTGGAGGTTGCGTGAAAGATTGTTGATTGTTCTCTGTTGCCTGGTCGAGAATGCCAATCCATAATTAATCATTGTTAGTGGATGTTTCTGGTGCTAAAGATAAACCCACAGTTGTTTGTGGACGTTGATAAAGATAGCCCGCACAAAGAAAAGTTGCATGGATGTTGCTAGTGGATTCTTAAACTTGCAAAAGATGAATGGAATGAAGAATCAGAACAGAAAGAAAATTTTTCATTGTTCATGGTTCATTGTTCGTTGATGGAAGAAGATCTGAAAATTTCTTGTCGATTGCTGCTCGGTCTGAACCTTTAAAAATAGAGAAATAAGAAGAGGAAGATATACAAATTTCTTGACGATTGTTGGTTGCAGATGCTGGTGGATGCTCGTTGCTCGTGAATAACTGTGGATACTTGTTGATTGCTATGTTGATGTCGTCGACCAAAACCTGCCTTAACAGATACATCAGAAATTGACTGTGTGAGAGAAAAGATATGAATTGAATAACTTTGAGCGATCTGTTCCTAGTTGGATTTCATTGCGACTGGAAGGAACCTGTCTTCATGTCCGTGCAGAGATGGTAACAAATTTATTATTGTTGGAAGGTTCACTCGACTATTTGTGTTTTTATTAAGTCCACTGAGCACGCGGAGGAGGGTCGACTAGACTATAAAGAATGGATTGTGTTTTGGGGACTGTCGACACAAATTGCATGGAGAATCGACCCTCAAACCTCCACACCTGTGGGGATGCATGCATAGATTTTCTTCATAAATTCCTGCTTAAAGAAGGCGTCAAGGACGAAACATGGGTGTAATTGTTTGGTTGCACGCCAGATCCAACCTCAAAGCACATATAATGGTACCATTAACATATCTAGTTGGGGCACCAGGAAGTAAATGAACCATCGTTGCGAGAAGAGGAAAATCAATTAAGCACCAACAACTTCATCCAAAACTCTGGCATTACGGATTTAAAATTGTGACACGTGGAGTTGAATCAACTAATGAAAAAGAGAAAATGTCGGCACAATGTTGTTGGTCGAATACTTCGACCAGACAATTGATCGACCACCCATATTGGGAAAACCCTCCAAACTCTTAGACTTTTTCATATCGACGATGACCAGAAAATTATTACATACACCTATTGATAATGGGTACAATTAATGATCTTTTAACCTTATTTAATCTTAAACCCTAATCTGATGGCTATGTATTGAAGATGCTAGCATATTTTTAGTCCTCCAAAATCAATGGATTAGATTTATTGTTCATAACTTTCTTGCATTTATCAAGGCATCCGTTAACATGTTTACTTTTTAACATTTACCTAATCACATTAAAAAATTACTGTAAGGATATGTAATTGCCACGTTCCATTTATCAACCTAATACAACCAGTTTCATATTACTACAGACAGATTACCACAAACGTTTTATATTGAGAGCATGCATTCTCAATATATTGAGGGCATGCGTTCTCAACGGCTACCTTTCGACACCGCGAGTTAACAGCGGTGCTAGTTAATAATAAAATCATCCTCAAACATATGATGTCACAATATTTCATGAACACCGATAAGAAATCCTCGCGACGAGAATACCTAAATGCTTAGACGACTTGATCGACTAAGGACTATTGAGCTTGATGGTTGGTTGTTCGACCGAAAGATGGTAGTCCACGACTTGTAGGATTAAAATAAAGAATTCATGCATGATTTGGAAGAAAAATCGAAATCCTTGCAAGGGGAATCAACTGCAAATCAAACAGATCGCGGGGCTAGTCAAGTCTTGGTCGACGATGCGAATGATTGACTTTGTCAAAAACATGGATTGAAGATCATCCAAGAATGGTCGACTCCACATGTAGGTCGACCTGACTGGGAGCCGACTAAAAGAAATCGACCATCGACTTGGCGTTGGTGAAAATAGATATTCATCATATTTTATTTGTTAATCTTCTGTTATTGAAAATGCAATCAAGTCTTGTAAAAGAATTTGTATGAAGTTCTTTATGGAGTATAAACTATATAGAGTCTCATGAATAATATATCGCATGAAGAATAGTCGAATCAACTTGAGTTAGTGAGTAGAATTGAGTTTATATTTATGCAGAAATGCTGCATCTATTGACAATGGACACAATTAATGATCTTTTAATTTTATTTAACCTAAAACCCTAATCTGATTGCTATGCATTGAAGATGCTGGCATATTCTTAGTTGTTCTCCAAAATCAATAGGTCAGATTTGTTGTTCATAACTTTCTTGCATTTATCAAGGCATCCGTTAACATGTTTACTTTTTAACATTTACCTAATCACATTAAAAAATTATTGTACGGATATGTAATTGCCACGTTTAAATGGTTAAGTAGGATTAAACCGTGGTATCTAAATAAATGTCCACGTTCTGCTTCTGAACAGTCGTTTGATGCCCACGCGTTCCATTTATCAACCTAATGCAGCCAAATGTTTCGGCATTCACCAGTCGCCAGCCACTTTGCGACGTTCACCAGCCACCAGCCACATTTCGGCGTTCACCAGCCCTATGTGCGTTTCGGCGTTCACCAGTCGTCAACGACTCGTGACTGGAGAACACCGAAAGGTATCGGCCACTGATAACACTCCCCGCACAGTAAAAACTCTCAGCCATTAAAAGATCACTAATTACTAGGCTGAGAAAACGAAGAGAACAGATGGGCGCACATGCAATTTAAAACCAAAGAAAATGCAGAGAACAGACAAGGGTGCACATGAAATTTAAAATCCATGTATTGCTAACCAGAAAACCAAAGAAAATGCAGAGAACATTTTTTTCTAACCTCTTTGTGGACGTTGATGTTGATGATGTGCCTTTAAGATTGTTTCCTCCTTTCCTCTATGCTCCTCCTTCTCCTCTGTGATTCTGCTTCAGTATTCTCCTCTATACAAGCTTGCTCGAAGTGCAATGTGGATCTGCAATTACAACTACAAAAATGGCTAATGGTCAGGTTGCAGACATGGCACAAACGGGTTGGAAGTGTGGCCATAAACCAAGCAAGAAACCGACACCACGTAGCCATTAAATGTTGGCTTCCTAGCATTTAAGCCATTAAATGTTGGCTTCCTAGCATTTAAGGTGAAGTGCGCGCTGGTAAATAACGTGCCACACATCCCACCAAGATTAAGGTAAATTACATGTCGAGTGTTTAGATCCACATTCCACAAAGATTTAGGTTAAGTGCGCACTAGTAAATAACGTGTCCAACGTTTAGATCCACATCCCACGAAGATTAATGTGAAGAGCACCCAAGTTTACAGGTGGTAAATAACATGCTACCAATTTTACAGGTAGTAAATAAGGTGAAGTGCTTCACATACTCCATTCCTAATCACATAGTCCATTGCTAATTACATAAACATGTCAATCAATTGTACAAGATATTAAATTTTTAATCAGATTAAGTAAATGTGAAAAAGTAAACACAGAAACGTACGCCTTTATAAAAGCAAGGAAGTCAATATTTCAAATCAGAACCCTCCATTTAGTGTGACGACCAAAAATATTCTATATACATTTGATCCTGTCCATAAAAACCACATTAAAGATTAAAAATGTATTAAATGTGCCCATTTCCAATAGGTATACGCCTTTCAGCTAGTCTAGTCGAGTTCAAGAATAGTCATCGACTCAATCGAATATATTTATTCAAAATCGAATATGTTTAGTAAAGATATATTGAAAATATGAATCATAGCACAAAGGAGGAGGGGGTTAAATGCGTGTCTTCTTTGAAGGTAGGCGATTCCCTCCACTATTGTAAGGTACGTCGGTCGTTAGTCAACGAGTTCGGGTTCTTGTCGACAATAGTTACTTCCTAGTCGACAACACGCAGCTTGTGCACTATAATTGATTCATAATCAATCATCCTTCATGTAATTGAAGACTTCATACATTTAGAGACAACAACAAAATAATATTAAAGAGCAACAGGAAGACAAGATCAACGAGCAACAAAGTAGTGAGCACATAGAGAGAGCATTGATGATGAACATGTCGGAAATGGTTAAAAGCATCCAAGAGAGATATATTTTCACATACACACACATGAGAGATTAAAGAAAAGATGATGATAAGAAAATAGAAATGATTGAGCCCCATGTTATAAAAATTACGGAATAGTTCCTATGTTGTGACCTCAGAAGCCAGAAAGCAGAGAAATGGTAGGTTGGTTGAAGCATGGAGCTCCACCGTAGGGTGTTGTGTAGGTGCGATATGAGCTTAGGACGAGCCACTCACCACTCCGAGGCACCAAAGAGAATTGCAACAATAGGATCAAGAGGACCATTGTTAGGTGGGAGAAAAGCACTGTGAGACTCACCGACTGCACAAGAATCTACCAGATTGAAGAGAAAGGCCAAAGAATAACAAGTCATTAGCTATCTACACACTTGCTCGGGACAAGCAAGGTTTTGAGTGTGGGGGAGATGTTGTAGGGGCCTCTTAGGCCGTTGTCATCATACAGTAGATATTAATACATATTCAAATGTAATAAAGAGGAAATAACCAAATAAATGCATGTAACAAAGGGTAAATGCCTAAAATGAACTAGACTAATGATTAGTTGGAGCAAGTACAACTACTCCAACCATTTCTCCTATGTACTTATACTCATGAATAAGGAATAAACAATCGGAATGGAATTCCTTCCCCACATTTATCTCCTTATTTCTTGGGATGTGTGTGCACTGATGTGCATTCTAATGTAGTCTCTCTATTGAATGCTTTCCATTATTCCCAGGACTACAACACCCCCTTGGACAAGACCATATTTGGTATTTTCCCGCATAGGATTTATTCAGGTGCCATCAAGTCCCTAAGGGGAATTGGAGACTGGTATATGAAG
>JZKD02S1903178.1:202315-216989 GCA_000966675.3 Picea glauca
TCTCATCTTGTACACTTATTCTATGGTAAAAGGAGGTTTACACCTTGAAGAGGATTCACATTCATTCTTCTCTCTTTATCAAGGCATGGAGTCTCTCTCTCTCTCTCTCTCTCTCTCTCTCTCTCTCTCTCTCTCTCTCAATGCTATTTGGTCATTTGGTGCATAACATTTGGTATCAAAGCATATGATCCTAAGGGTTTTATCCTTCAAGAGAGTAATCTTGTAATTTTCACTATAATTGTTTTCCAAATAAGTTTCACTCTAAAATTTTCAGGATACCAAGGAAACATAGTGAAGTACATTTGATAAAACATTTTGGTTCTGGTTCATTATAATTTTTTATATATAGCCTGTGGAAGTTAGGTTTTGTGACTAGTCATGAAAATAGTTTTGTTACCCCCCCCCTGAGCTAAGGGTAACTAAGGAGATGATGTCTTGAGGCCCAAAGGTTGATTACATGGAGTGTCGAGAGCCAGATGACCAACAGAGCTTACATTGAGTAGACATAGCCCCTTCTCTCCACCTCACATCGTCATTCAACGACAACAACATAACAATGCCCAACACACCATCCTATCTGAAGAAGGACAACAAGTATTTCTTCATGAGGTAACAAGTTCGATATCATGGTAAGTGACACTTTAATAATTGAAGCATTTGAACATGTTGCAAAGGGTCCTTTCTTGATTATGAAAATGTTTTCTTGGAAATTATACCTTTTACCTCATTTTACCTTGGTAGTTGACATGGTCTCCTAGTAAGTGGGTTGACATGGTCTCCTAGTAAGTGGGTCACCCTTGGGAAAAGGGTTTCTACTGGGGGGTCTCCTTGAAGGGTCATCGTACCATTCTCACCCATGCATGCCACTTTCCACACTTCTTCCACTCTCTTTCCTTGCCTTTTGGGTCTTTGGGTTCATTGAACCCCAAAAGGGGTTGTACCTCATTTCATGGGAAGAAGAGGCTGAAGGCCTAGAGGTGTTGTAGTTGGAAAAAGTTAAAAGCCATAAATTATCCTTCTAGATGCTCACCCTAAGGTCTTTATAGAAATGAAACACTTCTCCATAAAATTGAAGGACCTTTTAAAAAAAGAAGACAAATAATTAATAAATGTCATGCTTGATGGGGGAATGCATCGCGATGTATTTTAATTTCTGGTGCATATGGAACTCAATGTATTCTAACATCAAGTGGCATTGCAATGCTCCTTTTCTTTCCTTGCACATAGCACTCAATGTTCAGACCATAAAAAATGGAAGGCACATAATGGGCTTGGAAAAATGTTTCATTTCAAATGAAGGAAACAACACACCCTCGACAAAGGCACCCATAGATGAGACAATATGATCCCTTGATATGTTAGGAACCCCATGCCCAAAGGTTTTACCCCCATCCATCCCATATTCACTACACGGCCTAGAGAGGGTCTTCTTGGGAAACACTCCTTGACTTGGGGATTGGTCTACCTAATAAAGCACGATGACAACCCTCCCATACTTAAATTTGGAAAATTATATAAGGTATTTGAGCATATTTTTAGTTTGAAAAAGGAGGATTTAATGCACATGTTTGGGTGGTTCTTTTATTAAATGTGGCTTACTTGGCATGATACATGTGACTTGTGTACCCTTGGAGGGCGTATTTGTTTGTATTTACAGGACCTTGCTTAGTGAAAGCTATCCATGGAGGAATTATGCCATTTTTTTACCTTCATGCGGGGTTGAAAACCCCTAGGATGGATGCCATACCCCATAGGCTGGCCATAGCACCCCAGAGCTATTATGAACATAAGATGATTAACATTTCCTTTGGAGGCACTTCGATAGCACTAGAGGATGACATCATAGCCTTTTTCACTTGGACGTTGGCCTTTGGAGGCCTCAGACATCACTTCCTAAGCCCTTGATGTCATTTGGAGGCTAGGGTTTGGTGGGCTTGATGGTTCTGAAGGTGATGTGATGTGGTGTGAAGGAAGGAGATGTATGGAATGACACTCTATCACATGAGATCTTGACACATGGCCTTTAGAGGCCCAACGATCTGCATCTAGAGGCTCAACGTCTCACATTTAGGCCTCACGTCACCTTTCTAGGGCATGACGTCATCCGTTTTAGGGATCTACTTTATGTAATTTTTGTATTTGCAAGTTGTAAAATAAAATAAAGGTGGTCGACCCTCTTTTAATTTGTTGTTGACAATTTTATGTGGACAAATTGGTTTAGATGGCCTCATATAAATAGAGGACCATATATTTTCATTTTCATAACTCGTCACTTGAGAATTACATACTCTTGGACCGAAATTTCAGCCCCGTTGGGAAATTCTCTATCTCTTTTCTCTTGTGCAAAAAAATTATGGAATGCTTGTCTATTGGTGGAATAAAGGCGAACAACTTTTGTTGGATGCTTTCTCTTGGAAAACCGTTGGAATATCTTTGATAAGTAAGGGTTTTTGCATGCTATCTCTTGGGTTAGGAAAGGAAATTCTGCAATTTTGTGTGTTGCTTCTTGATTTCAAGGTTATTTTGTTAAGCCCTTGGAGGAGTATAAGGGAATACACCCACCATCAAGGAAATTCCTACTATTGTTATTGAAAAGGATTAAGGATTGCTACAAGGAGTAAGAGGGTTTACACCCTTGTAGCAAGACCTTGTTAAGGTTCATATTCTCTAGGGAGTAAGAGAGATTATACCCATATAAGAGTGTTAAAACATATACCAAGCAAGATACCCCATAACCCAATAGATAAGGCACTAATTGCATTGGAGATTGAATATTGTTGCATTGGTAAACATGAAATTTAAGAGATTGAATTGTTCAAGGTTGGATTTGAATTCTACATGCTATTGGATCTTTTGTCCCCCAAGGGAATATTGATTGGATAAGTGATTACGTTGTCGTAATAAAAATTAAGCTATAGCCATCAGGGCTGCAATAAACTTACTCTCTCTTACTCTTTTACAACTTTTCTACCACTGAAAATTAATTATAAGCTGTGATAAATGTTATATTGATAATAAGCTATTGTTGGGGTGGTTTACTTGCTAATTCCAGTGGTTAGAACTTGTTTCTATAGAAAAAAAATTCTATAGACACAAGGATGTCATAAATACCTGCCAATAGCACTCTTTTATAGCCCTCATTTTTCATCAAAGTCTTCGTTTAAACATTGGAAGTTTGTCTACTAATTGCAAGATTTATTGTCCAATATCATATGCTTTAGTTTTATGGTTTAATTTTCAGTTGTTATAACTTTATCATTGCTGATATATGTTTCCTTACTGCTACAATTTTGGGACATTAAGGCTTATTTCTCATTCCCCTCATGTTTTAGGGCTAATTTTAACATATTTGGTATCGGTTTTGGTTGTCTAACATTGGTTTTGCGTGTACTCTCCATTGGTAACCTTTCCTTGAAAAATAATCAACCTCCATTAAACTCTTAGAACCTTTCATTGTGACCTATAGCGGTGCTTCATTCTTCTCCTTGGATTCTCTCTTGCAATCCCCCTAGGTTCACCCAAGAATCCTCCCTTATGTTGGACTTGTTCATCACTAAAACGAGGGGGATATCTATTGAGGTGAAAATGATAGGTGTCCCCAGTTGTGTCACACATTTGTTTCTTGGGTTTGGATTTTCCCAAACTACAAATTGTGCGATAAA
This sequence comes from Picea glauca, assembly GCA_000966675.3. Lineage (NCBI taxonomy): Eukaryota > Viridiplantae > Streptophyta > Pinopsida > Pinales > Pinaceae > Picea > Picea glauca. The sequence continues at coordinate 205,978 of JZKD02S1903178.1, forward strand.
CATTTTGGCACCATTTTCGGGGAGGATTTTGAATCCTTTCTGATCCCATAACAACACTTGACAAGTCTATCTCAAATCCTTTACCTATAGCTTACCTAGTGAATCCATTTAAGGAAAGTTACCTTTTGACATTTGATGAAATTAATATAATTTTATCTAGCGATTCCATTGAGGGAAGATACCCTCTACATCTTCAATGAGCCTTGATATCATCTATCAACTCCAATAAGGTGTCATTTCAGATAATGGAATTATGGCACCAGGGGATTTTCATGACACTAAGGATGGGCCATTGCCAAAAAATTTCCCTATCACAAGGACACTTTTTCAGATGGAAATGAAAAAGGTTGTTGATGAAGCCACTGAGTGTCTGATGAGTTTTATAAAGGATCTATCTTAGGAACCTACTGAATAACAACTTGGGGGAGCACCTCTTACTAAATAGCAAGCCCTTGCAGATGAAGAAATGCTTGAAGAACAAATCTATGAAGAAATTTTCCAAGAAGATCCCAATGAAGTTTATCACGTTGAAGATCCAGAAAATACATCTATACCTATGCTCCCACTTGATGACGATGAAGAAGTGATCAATCCCAATGATACAGTTGATCAACACATTGATCATTTCGTACATGTTGGTAGGCATAGAAAGGACATGGGTTTTTTCGTGTTTGATGGAGATTCCATCTACGACATCGAGGGAAACCTCCAAATAAATAGGCTTCATGTTTTAAGTATGGATATGGATTCTTTATGTATACTTGAGGTTTTCCCTTATCTTGTATCTTCTTACCTAGGAAATCATAAGGCCTTTTTTGGATCTCTCATCTCCTCTCAGTATTTAGGAAGTAGCGGTCGTGTTAATGAGGAAGAAGAAGATCCATCATCTATATGTGGAAAACCTATTCAGAGATGGGTGGATCAAGCCTGTGGTTATTCTTTCCAGCAATATTTTCTCCCTCCCACCCACCTCCATGAGTTGTTTCCTATGATTCATTATATGCTCACTCATATCCATGATTATTATGTACTTGACTTGTCCTTGATATATTTTATAATTAAGCGCAAGGGGAAACACTTGGATGAGATGATGAGAAGGTGGTTTCACTGGTTGTACGATTTCACTTAACATCACTAAGCACTTTAATAACATCTACAAGACTTGGGCCCTAGGTAAGTAGGTGGGTCATTTTCTTTCTTACATTCTCATTTGTGTGTTCATCATAGTTTAGTTGCATTGATTTAGATTTGCATACTCATGCTTTATTTACATGTTGCTTTTCCTTGCATATATGCATGGTTGTTGTGATACTTTTTCTTGAATCATATTACATGTAAGTTAGAAGTTTTTGAAAAATGAAAAATTTTCTTTTTAAAGAATAGTTGAAATTTTGAAGTTCTAATTATATGAACAAAAGGTGAGCAAGCCACCCATTGATTCTCTAATATATTAAATGAGTATGTGTAGGCACAAGTCTTATCAGGAGATGCTGATGTTCTCATGTACTCTACGGTGAGCACATGTCCCCATGTAGGATCCAGATGTTACCCCCCCCCAAGATAGGGGTAACTAAGGAGATGGTGTATTGAGGCCCACAGGTTGAAGACATGGAGTTCCGAGAGCCAGATGACCAGCAGAACCTACATTGAGCAGACAAATCCCATCCTCTCCACAACACTTCACCATTTAGCGACAACAACATAACAACGTCCACCACACCATCCTGGCTCAGGAAGGATACAGGTCTTTCTTCATGAGGTAATAAGTCCGGTCTCATGGTAAGTGTCACTTTAATAATTGAATAATTTGAACATGTTGCAAAGGGTCCTTTCTATATTATGAAAACGTTTGTCTAAAAATTATAAATTTTTCCTCATTTCACCTTGGTGGTTGACATGGTTTCCTAGTAAGTGGTTTACCCTTGGGAAAATGGTTTCTATAGGGGAGTCTCCTTGAAGGTTCATCGTACCATTCTCACTCATACTTACCACTTTCCACCCTTCTTCCAGTTCATTTCCTCATCTTTTGGGTCTTTGGTTTCATTGACCCAAAAATGGCTTGGACCTCATTTCATGGGAAGAAGGGGTTGAAGGCCTAGAGGTGTTGTAGCTGGAAAAAGTTAAAAGCCATAAATGATCCTTCTAGATGCTCTCCCTAAGGTCCTGAGAGAAATGAAATGCTTCTCCATAACATTGAAGGACCTTTAAAAAAAAAGAATCCAAATAATTAATAAATGTCCTGCTTGATGGGGGAATGTATTGCAGTGTCTTTTAATTTCCAGTGCATATGGAAATCAATGTTTTCTAACTTAAAGTGGTATTGTGTTGCTCCTTTTCTTTCCTTGCACATAGCACTCAATGTTCATACCATAAAAAATGAAAGGAAAATAATGGGCTTGGAAAAATGTTGCATTGCAAATGAAGGACGCAACACACCCTCCACAAAGGCACCCATAGATGAGACAATATGAGCCCTTGATATATCAAGAAACCCATGCCCAAAGGTATTACCCCCATCCATACCATATTCACTACATGTCCTAGAGAGGGTATTCTTGGGAAACACTCCTTGGCTTGGGAATTGGTCTACCCAGTAAAGCACCATGACAACCCTCCCATACTTAAATTTGGAAAATTATATAAGGTGTTTGAGCATTTGTTTAGTTTGAAAATGGGGGATTTAATGAACATGTTTGGGTGGTTCTTTTATTAGATGTGGCTTACTCGGCATGATACATGTGACTTGTGGACCCTTGGAAGGTGTATTTTAATGTCTTTGTAGGATCTTGCTTCGTGAAAACTATCCATGGAGGATTATGCCATTTTGACCTTCATGTGAGGTTGAAAACCCCTAGGATGGACGCCATACCCCATAGGCTGGGCAGAGCACCCTAGAGATATTGTTCACATAATATGATGAATGTTTCCTTTGGAAGAACTTTGACATCACTAGAGGATGACATCATAGCCCTTTGCACTTGGACCTTGGCCTTTGGAGGCCTCGGACGTCACTTCTTAAGCCCTTGAAGTCATTTGGAGGATAGGGTTTAGTGGGCTTGATGGTTCCAGAGGTTATGTGATGTGGTTTGAAGGAAGGATATGCATGGCATGACACATGGTATTTGGAGGCCCAACAATATGCATCTAGAGGCTCAACATCTCACTTTTAGGCCTCGTGTCACCCTTCTAGGGAATGACATCACCCCTTTTAGCGATTTACTTTATGTAATTTTTATATTTTCAAGTTGTAAAATAAAATAAAGGGGTTCAACCCTCTTTTCATTTGTTGTTAACAATTTTATGTGGACAAATTGTTTTAGATGGCCTCATATAAATAGAGGACCATCTCGTTTCATTTCCATAACTCATCATTTGAGAATTACATACTCTTGGACTAAAATTTCTCCCCCCTTGGGAAATTCACTATCTCTTTTCTCTTGTGAAAAAAATGGATGGAATGCTTTTCTATTGGTGGAATAAAGGCTAACAACTTCTCTTGGATGCTTTATCTTGGAAAATCATTGGAATATATTTGTCAAGGGTAGGTTTTTTCATGCTATCTCTTGGATTAGGTAAGGAATTTCTGCAATTTTGTGTGTTTATTCTTGATTTCAAGGTTATTTAGTTAAACCCTTGGAGGAGTATAAGGGCATACACCCTCCATTAAGGAAATTTATGCTATTTTTATTGAAAATGATTAAGGATTGCTATGAGTAAGAGTGTTTAAACCCTTGTAGAAAGACCTTGTTAAGGTCTATCTTCTCTAGGTAGTAAGAGGGTTTACAGCCCTAGAAGATTCTTAAACCCTAGCTCAACTTAGTTGTGACCAAGAAAGAGACTCCATAACCCAATAGATAAGGAATTAATTGCATTGGAGATTGAATATTGTTGCATTGGTAAACATGCAATTTAAGAGATTGAATTGTTCAAGGTTGGGTTTGAATTCTACATGCTATTGGTTCTCTTGTCCCCCAAGGGTGTCTTGATTGGATAAGTGATTGTGTTTCCGCAATGAACATTAAGCTATAGCCATTAGTTATGTAGCAAACTCACTCTCTCTTAGTGTTTTACAACTTTTCTATTGCTGAAATTACTTGTAAGGTGTGGTAAATGTTCTATTGATAATAAGCTATTGTTGGGGCAGTTTACTTGGTAATTTCAGTGGTTAGAACTTTCAGTTGTAGAAAAAAAATTCTACAGCCATAAGGATTTCATAAATACTTGCTGATAACACTATTTTACAGCCCTCATTTGTCATCAAAGTCTTGGTTTAAACATTGGAAGATTGTCTACTAATTTCAAGCTTTATTGTCCAATATCATATACTTGATTTTGATGGTTTAATTTGTAGTTTTTATAACTTATCATTGTTGATATATATTTCCTTATCACTGTAATTTTGGGACAACAAGGCTTCTTTTTTATTCCCCTCATGTTCTAGGTTTAGTTTTATCATATTTGGTATTAGTTTTGGTTTTCTAACATTGGTTTTGCAGGTACTCTACATTGAAAACCTTTCCTTGACCAATACTCAACCTCCATTAAGCTCTTAGAACCTTTCATTATGACCTATAGGGGTGTTTCATTCTTCTCCTTAGCTTCTCCCTTGCAACCCCCCTAGGGTCACCTAGGAAGCCTCCCTTGTGTTGGACTTGTCCATCACTAAAACGAGGGGGATATCTATTTAGGTGATAGTGATAGGTGTCCCCAGTTATGTCACACATTTGTTGTTTCAGTTGGGATTTTCCCAAACTACAAACTATGCGATAACAAGTTTCAAATGACTTATCTTGCAATCTTTGCTATATTTTTGTTTGGAAAGGTTTCATACTACAAAATTTTCAATATCCCTAGGATACATAGCAAATTACACGTGGTAAAAATTTCAGGTTTTGGATTGGTTTAATTTCTGAGATATAGGCTATAGAAATTAGGGTTATTTGACTAGTCCTAAAACTAGTCTCAAACATGTATTATTGGTAGAAGTGACATATCTGAATATTCGTAAGTCCAAATTGAGTGCCACTAGTTCATTTGGAAACATGACAGACCATACTATTTCAAGTAAAAATTTCAGTATTAGATATGAAATATTGGACATGTTCCATTGCATACAAGTTCGCCTTCTAGAAAGAGATAAGAATCAACAAGTTTTAGGAAGGCTACCATAAATTTCACTTGACACATCAAATTTTGGTTAGACCTATGGAATTTTAGAGAAGACATATTAAAGTACTACATGAAGAAATTGTACTCTCATAGGGGCCAAAATTTTAGAGGTACATTAGGACAAAGGTCAACTAACAAGATAGTCTCAAAATTAGGGTTTTAAAGGTATGCAACTTACAATTGACTTAACTTTTGATTGAAATATCTGTTTTTGGTGATTCAAAAATTGAGATAAAGAGGAAAAAGAGGAGTATTATTATTTTTGTCCTGCATGGAAAAGAGTTCTTCAAAAATTGATTCTCCTATTAAAGCTCCAAAAATATCAACCAAGACTCATGAAGAAAATAAAGAGATACAAAAAAACTATCCAATTTGGGTAATAAAATTAATAAGTTGAATGATAGGTCAGTGAAAAAATATTATTTGATAAATGTACAAACATAAATGGAAAAAAATATGGAAATAAAATGAATGATGATAGGGAATATATGGAAAATAAGATGAAATATATGGAAAATAAGATGGAACAAATGGAAAAGAAGATGGATAAAAAGATGGAAGAATTGCAAAATTTCATGCCAAACATATTGTTATGTACTCTAGATAAGAGATTCCCTCAAGGAGATATTCAGACACAAGGAAATCATGTAAATGTCGAAGAAATAAACATTGAGCCCCAAAATCATGATTATTCACCACCTTCAAAGTCGCATCATCAAGGGTTCCACTCCGCACCAAGGAACTACTTAATTGCCAAGATTGATATGAGGAAGTTTGATGGTAAATATTCCATAACATGGATATTCTAGATGGAGCAATTCTTTGATCTATACCAAGTGCAAACCTTACAAAAGGTAAGTCTTGCATCCTTGTATTTAAAAAATGATTAATTTTCCTTGTATCAATGGCTTTGTGAAAGAAAAAAGGATTCTATTATCTCCTAGTCCATTTTTATGGATGAATTGATAGAAAATTATGGGTATATTAAGATAAATGCATTATTTAGTCAATAGATAAATCTTCGACAAATAGGTCCAATTATAGAGCACATTCGACAATTCCAAAAACTAAGTCTTAGGGTAAATAACATTCCAAAAGATAATTTGTTAGATCTCTTTATGGGTATTGTTAACGCTCTGTAAATTCCCATAGGTTGTGAGGAGGTAGAAGAAATTTATCAGAGGTAACTTTATCCAACCACTTCAAAACTAGGATCTATCCCTACCAGTTTCAAAGAGGGATCTCTTTGTAAGATTTAGATATGTTTTAGGTTTCAGATATTAGGCTAGTTAAATAAATAAGACTCTGTTTGTTTTATAAAATGGCTGAAATATTGCTTACGCGTCCATTGGGCTATGGGGTCTGTGTTAAGGTTTGAGTTCAAAGAACATATTTTATTAGGTTTCTTAACAGGGTAGGATAATGCAAATATTGGATCCTTTATAATTTGAAGTGATGGATAGTAGAAATAGATGAGATAATCAACTATAAGAAAGAAGCATTCAATAATTTTTTTATCACAATATCAGAAGACAAACATTTAGATCTTTAAAAGCCAGAAACAAAGTATACAAAGATAAATTCTGCAACTTTAACTTCTTTTAAATGATCATATGTAGAAAAAAAAATGATAATGAAGAAAGATAAACCATTCAACGAAGAGGAGTAAACATCACCAATAGTTAACACGCAGGAATCCTGTGAATCGTCCCTTTTTATTACTAGTAGATCTCTTCAAAAAGATTACAGTTTACAACTTGCTTGGGCGTAGAGATCAACCCTCAACACTTCAAAGTCTGAAGTATGTATAGAAAATAAATGACAATTCGGTCCTGTCATTAATGATTAGGATGTGGTAGAATCCAAATCTAACTACCTAGCTAACAAAATACAAAATTATAGGAATTGCTAATGATCTGTCGGATTCTTTGAGATGATTTCAGGGAAAGGTGTTGGTGAGTCATCAACTTGACTTTGACTGCTCCGCCTTCTAATTTGTACATCCACATCATCTTCTAGTCTATCAAATCACATAGGTCATCCCATCTCTGTTGACTAGGAATGTTGACTTTGAGCAGCCTTCGGTACACCTCACCCGTCTCTGTGTACTTTGTGAAAGTGGGTTTGGTGATGAAAAGATACTTTATCTCTTGTTGAATATTCAAGTCTAATCTTAGAGTTTCCAAGAAGGTTTTGCCTATGATACTGCCTTTTATGCCTGCAAACTTGGACCCATCCTTTGCCACTGGGAGAATCTTCTGTTTATAATTTGAAAGAGTGATCAACTTATTATTGATCACAAATAGGAATGGAAGACCTTTCTTATGAAAAGAGTCAATCTTACTGAAAAACCTTTGTACCACGACATCCATTGCCTAAACTTTCTCCTCGGGTTGTAGCATTATCCCCCTCTTGGTCAAGACTCTCTTAACTTCAAGAATAGTTTCAGTCATGTCCTCAATTTCCAGGGCTTCCAGTTCTTCTTTTGATTTAGAATTTAAGATTTTGATTATATTGTTTTCCTCTGTAGGCATTTATCCCAGTTCTCCCTTTATTCTGTCGATGGTCTGTTTGGATCTATGCACTAGATCATGTTGTTCAAACATGATTTTTATCAAAGGCCAAATCTCTGTCACTGATCGACAGATGTCCATCTAGATATTTTCCTTAGCTTCTGACAGAGTCTTAGCCATCACTGCTTCTTTCTTCAACTGTCGCAGTTCTTTTTTGAGCATGTCTGACTTATGCCTCTCAGTGTTGTAGCTAGCCTAGAATGTGGAATTCATCTTTTGAAGATTTTGAATCTCTTCTTGCAGTTTTTTGATTTCTGCCCCTTGTAGGGTCATATCTTCCATCGCTTTTGCCAATTGGTCTGTTGCGTCTGGAGCTGTCACTGTTGTTGCTGTTGGAATTTCCCCTCTGGTAGTTGTTGTTACCGTTGTTGTACTGACTCCTATGATCGGGACTGCGATCAATGGTATGACTGTCATTGGTACATTCTGCTCTTTTTCCTTAACTAGCTTGTCCAGCTCGACTTCCATTTCTTTAATTTGGGCATTCTTCTCCCTGATCAACTTCAAAATATCCTCTTTCTGGCCTTCAGTCTCGGCCATCTCTTTATCTTGTGGGTCTTCAGTAGCAGAGATTTTTAATTGTTTCCTTGGGGTGGCTATGTCAGCATTCTTCTTTTTGACAAGCTCTTCAACTGCTTTGATATTAGTTGGATCATAACCAATTTTGAGCACTAGTTCTTCCAGGGACTTAATTTTGTTATCCTTTGCCAAAGAAGACACCTTCTCCATCTTCAGCTGAGTCTGGACATTGTTCAAAGAAACCTGTAGCTTTCTTGCAGTCGTGGAGGTGTTCACCAAGGTGGAGAAAATCATTTCTCCAGTCTATCTGTGTAGGTCCATCTGATCAATCGGATGTACTTCTGCAACATCAAACTCAAAAGTTTCTCTTTTATAATCAGAAATTGTTTTGGGTTGAGGTGCCTATGCCTGTAGGTAGGCCATGTGCATTCTCCCGTTCTCTGTATCAAAAGAAGATAGTAATATGTGTTGGGTTATGGATGCTTGTTTCCAAAACTGGGCAAAGGTACTATTCATCAACATCTCGTTTTTCTTCTTAATCAAGTTGTATTTCTCAAAGAGGTTCAACCCTGTAGGTTCCTATGCAGCTTTGGTTGTTAATATTGTATCACCCTGCTTCTTTGATGAGGAGGTGGAGATCCTCTGCTAGCTTCCTGCGGAAAATGGAGAATGCTCACCTTCCATGATTGTAGTAGAATGAGTCTCTTCTCCACCAGACCTGTCAGGTGTATGACTGGTCTTGGGCCTTTTTCTATAAACCTAGAAATCATCTCTCGAGACTTCAGTGAGCGAGGGAGATACCTCTTTCCTAGGTCTTTTCTCTGCTAGCACCTGAGGAGTATTAGTCGGTGAAATACTAGAAAAAGGGGGTTGTTGATTGATATATGTCAGAGTGTTCTCCTCCCACTCAGTCTAGTTCATGAACTTTTCGATTTCTGGTTTGGGAACATGGGCATATGGAGAGTTTTTATTCCTTAGTCTGGTTTCTGCAATGACACCAGATGGATCATACTGCCAAGAGAATATGATACTGAATTTCATTTCTTTTAAAATCTTATTGGCCTCCTCTCCTACAGCCCGACTGTTACAGATGAAAGATCCTATTTGTCCCTTGATTCACAAGTGTTGTTTCTTTCTGAAGGCCATAAAGTGAATATCATCAGAGTTGATCATTTGTCTAATGTACTCCAAAGAAAAAATCCTGATGGGTAGATATTTGGGGAGTTTATATGGTGGAATCTCACAACCATAGATTCTGATCTCTGTGTGATCCTGGTAGATGTACCAGTCACCGATTTTGGCAAGGTCCGACAGGTGTAGGAGCCTCTAAATCTCTTCATTAATCCTGGGTTCCTCTCGTCGACTCAACATGCTTACCACTGGGTGGTAAAATTGATCAATGAACTGTTTGAAACTGAACTCTGATGAGTTCTTTCTGAGTAAATATTTCCAGGAGGCGACAACTTGCGGATGGCTGCCCTGGTCTAGTTTTTGCATAGAAAATGAGAACTTCTCTGCTTGAATGAAAAGGAACATGTAAGATAACATGGAAGAATATTAGAACATGCCTTTTGTAGGAAACTTGAATAGTTGCTCGTGGATATTATTTGCCAGAAACTGACTGAAATTAAACTGGATGGTGGCCTTCTCTTCGGTGGAGAAAATGGAAAAGAAACCCAGGATGGGTTCATCCACCCATTCATCTGAATAATACTAGAGAAAATAGAACAGGGATGAAATGACTTGATTACCTTTTTTTGAGAACATGCAGGACTGATAAGGGGGATTTTTCTTAGGGAATTGGGCACTCTCAGGGAGGAAAAGTTCATAAATTTGCGCTCTCTAGGGAAAAGATACTTTTTGGTAAATTTCGGTTAATATTTCAATGGTGAGAGGGGAAAGGGATTCTGATTTGGGAATTTGCATCATCTTGTCAATGGTTTCAGCTGTAATGGTGAACAGAGTCTCTCCAGATGATGAGATGATAGCTCTCTGATTGGGAGGATAGTGCGCTTGGCACTTGAGGGTGAACTCGGGCAAATGGTGAATTTGGGGAAAAATATATAGTGGGAGATTTGACTCACAGAGTCTAATCTCATCACTGTGGTCTAGGAAGGTGTCTCTGAACCATGAGTGTAATTCAACGAAATCAAATTTGCATTTGGGTTATCAAATCAGGTAATCTTTGTCGGCCAAAGGGATCCAGTCGAGGTCAATGGGAGGTGGGAGGAATGGATTGTCATTGATCTCTGAATGTTTGGAATTTGGCGCCATCACTTTGACTAGTACCTGTAAAAGTTTGAAAAATACTAACGCTGACTGTAATGTACAGAGGTTAATGGCGGTTGAAGGTGAAAGGGAAAAGAGGACGAAGATTTCAGCGGTGTCTGGATCATGAATGGTGAAGAAATGGTGAGAAACGAGACTATTTGGATGAACGGGTATCTGTTGGGGCATGGGGGACAAGTTAGCAGATTTAACGAATAGGTTTGGCGGCATTGATTGGCCAACAGATATCTCGGGGATGAGGTGGAGGGTAGCGGATGGGTGATGGGTTGCATGAGGGTGATGTGGAGGATAGGGAGTGGAGGACAAGTGAACAGGATGTGATGTGTGATGGGTGATTGAGGAAATGGTATGCTGGTAGAATAATGACACATAGCTTATAAGCGGCGGTAGTGGAGTGTGAAGTCATGTGTTGGAGGTGGTATGGAAGACCTGGTATGGCAGTTTACCAGAGGGGGGGGTAGG
>JZKD02S1903178.1:217032-234373 GCA_000966675.3 Picea glauca
GCCACGTTAGGATGGGGTCCACCAAGGAATACCACCATTCTGGACCCCCCCCAGTTAAAGGTAGAATGATCGGGGGGTCTGATATTACCTGTTGGTCATAGATCTGAGCGTTGTTTTCTCAGTCGTTGATCTCGACGCACCCTTTAATCACAGAGCGCGCATCACATTTCATTACAAAAACTTAGGATAGCGCCATTTTGTGGGTTTTTGGTGCTGCTTCTTTTCATTTTTCCACCAAGGGGTTAGAACACAACCTTCTAACATCAAAACAAATAACCTCATCCAACTTTATCCTTGTTTTATTAAAAGAAAAAGAAACTAACCTATGTCCTAATCTATTTACCTAACACATTTAACCTAGATTAGATTGTTGGTATAAAAATTACTCTACCCTGGGGATATTTGATCAAGTTTAGATAGTTTGATCAAATTTATTCACTAACTAACCTATCTACTTGGCTAAGATTAAACAGTTTAGCCAAGATTTATTCACTAATCCTATCAGCATAAATTCAAAAAGACTTGACCATGGTTAGACTGTATGGATCAAGCCATTCTTATTGCATGGGGCATTATTATTTTCTTTTATGACCTCTTTTATTCTTTTTCTTTTCTTTCTTTTCTTTTTTCTTTTCTTTCTTTTCCTTTTCTTTGTTTTTCTACTGTTTCTTTTTTATTTTCTTTTGTAAATGATTTGCAAAATGAAATATTATTTACAACCCAAAATACAATAAAGGTAAAAATTTCCAGTCACCAGTTGATCCTATGAAACATAGGGTTATAATAGTGGCTCCACCTAGGGATGGTGCTCTCCTTGCGAGGTGCCAAGAACCTACTTCTTGATGTTTTTTATAAATTTTCTCCAATGCTTCTTCTGCAACTTGATTTGGTTTATTTTGAAAATGTGGTGGCACTAGTCATTGGCTTAGGGCCTTATCTTCGGAATTCAATCATCTGATCAACACCACCCACACATAACTTGACAGTAAAAAGGAAATGGTTTGTACAATGGAAATGGATGGCTAGGACCTTTATTGCGGTGGTAAATAATGCTTCAACATCCTGCCATTTACAGGTCCACCTGGCAGGTTTGTTCCATCACTGTCCTTGAGCAGAAAAGCATTATTTCCTCTATACTCCTAAATGGTGTAGGGGCCCTTCCACAAGCTATTGAACTTTCCATGTTTACCCTTATCTTCATTTCTGGAATCCCACTTCACTACCAAGTCGCCTAACTCAAAATCATCTTCTTTAGTTCTCCTATCAAAAATCTTTTTTATGTTTTCCTGGATAAAATGAGTCTTGTTGTATACTTCTTCTCTAGACTGCTGCAATTGGATCATCTGATTTATTCTCCTTTGGGTATCATTTGGCTTGGCTTGCACTTCTTGCAACAGTTTCATAATAGGGACCCCCAAAGAGGTAGGGAAAACTGCCTCAATTCCATACACCAACTGGTATGGAGACATACCAATTGATCTCTTAGTGGTCAGTCTATCATCCCAAAGTGTGAAAACCATCTTGTTATGCCAGGATTTCTTATTTTCTTGTAGCGTCTTCTTAATAATATTCACTAGAGTTTTATTTGAGGAATCAACTAGCCCATTTCCCTGAGGGTAGTAAGTTGTGGAGTGTCCCAAAGTAATGTGGTACTGGCTACAAAATTCTATAAGATTTTTGGATCTGAAGGCCACTGCATTGTCAGTTATGATTTTCCTAGGACATCCAAAACAAGACAAAATATTATTTTCCAAGATTTTAATGATGATAGAGCCAGTGGCTTGCTTGCATAGTACAACTTCGATCCACCTTGTGAAGTAGTCTGTGGCTGTGAGGATCCACCTGTGTTGGCCCGAAGAGGGAGGGTGTATCTCTCCAATAAAGTCTAAACCCCATTGATGGAATGGAGCATTAAATGTGATGGGTTTTAGGGGCAAAGGTAGGAGCTTCTTTTTACCTTCGAAAACTTGACATTTGTGGCATGAGGTGACTTTTTATGCACATCAGCAAATAATGTGGGCCAGTAAAAACCATCTCTGATAATCTTGTTAGCCATGGTCTTCCAAATTAGATGCCCGCCACAGTCTCCTGCATGGAAATCCTGCAATACCTTGTCAACTTCATATTTTAATAGGTAATTAAGCAAGATACCTCCAGGATCTTTCCAATAAAGGTTTCCATCTAGAATACAAAATTTAAATGCTTTCAGTTTCAAAAACCTAGCTTTAGTTGTAGTTAGACCAGGGGGAGCTTGTAAATTATGCAAGACAAATATGAGTTCTGTGTACCATGGAGAGTTTAGGAATACCTCTTTTACATTTGGAGTCGCCTGCTCTCCCTGCTCATCAACTGCAACCAAGAAATTAATATCTAAAGCACAAAAATTGGATTCATCCATCAACTTTGCTAAACCCTAACCTTTGATCAGTTTAGTAGGTTTAATCTCTATATCATATTCCAGAATAACAACAATCCACTTTCCTCTCCTACCATCTGGATTATCCTGAGTCAAGATATCCTTTACCACTGCATTTGGAACATAACCAACTGTGTGGGAATGGAGAATATAGACTCTAAAATCTTTTATGGCCTTCACCAGGGAAAAATCTTATTTCTCCATTATATTGTAGTTTAGCACAACATCTCTCAAAGACTTGCTGAAAAAGGCTATGGTTTGTTCGTACCCTTCGTTGTTTTTCTGCAATAATACCATTGCGATGGTGTGTTCAAATGCAAAAGAGAACAAATAGAAGTCTTTGGTGTAGCCTGGACTGATCAAAACCGAAGCTTGTGTAAGTGCATTCTTTACCTGCTCGAATGACTATTTGGATTCAGTGTTCCATCTTATTTTGGTGTCTTTTTTCATCATATTTGTGATGTTCCTGAGAAGTTCAGCCAAGTTGGGTATGAATCTTCTCAGGAAATTTATTTTACCAATAAACGATTGCAATTCTTTAAGGTTCCTAGGGTGTTCCACTTTCTGGATAGCCTCTATTTTTTGGGGGTCTATTTTAATTCCATCTTTAGAGATTATATGCCCCAACAACTTTCCTTCCTCTAAACCGAACAAGGATTTCTTGGGATTCAATGAAATCCCAAATTTTCTGCACTTCTCAAACACTCGTCTGAGATGCTGTAAATGTTCCTCGTCAGATTTGGAGTAGATAGTCATATCATCCAGAAATATAACTATAAACCTACCAAGCTCATCTATAAAATCAATATCCATTGCTCTTTGGAAAGTGGCACCCGCGTTCATTAAACCAAAGGGCATTTTCACGTACATGAAAGTTCCCCAGGGCGTAGTGAAGGTTGTTTTCTCCTGGTCATCTAGGTGGACGAGGACTTGGTTATAGCCCGAGAAGTCGTCTAGTAAGGAGATCCTACTGGCCCCAACTACCTTTTGTAAGATGTGGTCCATTTTAGGCAAAGGGTAATTGTCTTTTAGGGAAACCTTGTTCAGGTTTCAGAAATCAATGCAAAGCCTGATTTCACCAGTCTTCTTTCTGGTAGGAACCATATTGGAGACACATTTGGAAAATCTTAAGGGGACTATAATTTTGGCATCATACATCTTTTTTATTTCCTTTTCTATCAAGGGGAGTAACTTGGGATTGATTCTTGTAAGTTTCTGCCTGAAAGGTTTTTGTTCTTCTTTTATTGGGATTTTATGTTGTATGATACTTGTGTCATAAGATTTTAAGTCCTAATAAACCTAGGCAAACACATCTATATATTCCTTAAACAGTTCAATATATTTGTGTTTTTGCTCAGGGGGTAAAGATTTGGAAATTTTATCATCTTGGTTTTCTCTTATGTCCCTATGTTGCATGCTTCGACTTCTTTACCACTAGATTCATTCTTTGTTTTTTCGCTATGTCGTTAAAATAAAAAAGGTCTTCTAAAGGAACCAAACCTCTAGGTAAAACATTGTTTTTCAAATGAAAAACAACAGAGTCTTCATCATTTTCGTTTATTTCATCTGAGTCTACTTTATTTACACTACCTCTTTCAAAAATTGATTTATTTACATTATTATCATCATTCTCTAAATCTATATTTGTACATTCGAAATCATTCTTACACTACAAGAAGTCTTCAATTTGATCGTCATTGACAAATACCTACCAATATCTGATGTTATCTAGGACAGTTGGTCTACACTTCACCTCTATTGTGTATTGGTGATTTGATTTGAAAGGTATTTTGCATGTAGCTGCCAAAGTAGCTAATTTTTCTACCAGTATGTTCTGACCTTTGGGCATTACCTGCAAGTCGACTTCAGTAAAACATTCTAAAAAATCTAAAACAACATTTCTATAGGCTCTGAGTCTAGGGTTCTTAGTTGAATACTCACCTTTAATTTGCTTAATGACAAGTTTAGAGTCACCTCTTACCATAATCTTCTTGGTGCCAACCTTCTTCAATAAATTTAGGCCGAGTAGCAAAGGTTCGTAATCAACTATGTTATTGGTGCACTGGAAATTTAGTTTATAAGAGTGGTTCTCGGAATACTTTTCCCTATGATTGTGTAACCATACCCCAACTCTAGCTCCTTCTTTGCTCATAGCTCCGTCAAAATCCATACTCCAGAAATTAGATGGTAGTTTATCACTCTCTACTCTTGCAGCATTTCTTACCTTAGTGATTGCTTTATCTTCTTGTGGGTCTGATGTGTCATCTTCCAACTGAGCAATTTGTCTTTCCAAGTCCCCTTCGTTGTACAGAATGAAAGAATCTAGATCAAAATGTGCAAAGTATAGTGGATAGTTGTGTGGTTTTTCCTGACTGCTGACCATATACTTCATCAGAGTCTCCCTGTATAGTCTTCTCTGTTGTCCAAATACCAGGACAGTGGCATAAGACATATCTAGCTATAGAGTGCCTTTCAATTTGGATCCCTAGGATCTGGATAACAACATACCATATTTTAGAGGGATGTATGCAACCACAACATCCATCACCATGCTTTTTGCTGGGATTTGAACCAAGGTGATACATAAATATTTAATCAGCCCTATACATCTGACCTTTCTAGAGTCGAAAGAATGCAAGTCCTTGTAGGGTCTGGTGACCTCAAGCCCCAACTTCTGCATCACAGCTTTGGGCATTAGGTTGTGTGAGGCGCCTGAATCAAGCATAGTGTTGTGTAAGATCAAGTCATGGATATTCAGATTGATATAGAAATGAGAAACAACATCATTATCCGTTTTCCCATCAACTTCAGGGCTGAACTAGAGCTCAGGTTGATCATCAGTAAGATTTACCGTGTCTAAGTGAGTTGTTGATCCGATATTTAATGCCTTCGTACCTATCTCTAGTTCGCTACTTAATTATTTAATCACCTGTGACCTGTATGCGTCTTTTCTCATCATCTCGGATAGGGGAATAGGAATCTTCAATTTGGCTAGTTCCCTTTCAAGGCTGAAAATAGTGGAAGCTTTGCTTAGGCTCTGTACTTCTGGATTTTCTGTTACAGTTCTCAGTGCAGAAATACATGGTTGATTAGTAGATGTGACCTCATTTTGATTTGATCTTTGCAAAATTTCAGGGTTTCTTTTTGTAGGAGATTCAACATTATTCCTCTCAGGGACTTTATTGAGAGAAGTGTCTGAGGTTTTCTTGGCCTCGGCTGTTTTATTCACTTCAGTAACCTTCTTTGTTTCAGCAGCCTTCTTTGGAGGATTGTCATTAGTTTTTTTTCTTCTCAATTTATATTATTTGTGGACCTCCATTATAGCATTCTCAAAGGCCTGTTGTTATGTTTCCTCTACTTCCTCATTTACCTCCGTTTGTGAAAGGAGAAAAATTTCTTGTTCTTCCTGAGTAAGGAAAATGGATTCATCATCATGGATACCCATGAGGTTTATGTGAGTGTCATCCAATTATTTGATTATCTCCTCCCCATCATCAACGTAATTTTCCTGAAGAGGTGGTCTAATCTATTGATCAGGTCCCCTCTGCTCTCTTTGATCTCTCGGGTCTATCTGTCTGATCTGGGGGGGATTTCTTTTGAAGTTTGGATTTTGAATCTAAGGAGCAGCTTTGTTTTCCCTGGGTGGATTTTTTTCAATTATGGTAAGCCTCTCTATCATTCTCTCCATAGTTCTAGCTATGGACTCTAGTTTAGCATCTGAAGAGGAAGTGAAAGGCTCTTCTTTAATCATGACCCTTCTTTTTGTTCTCTACCTGGCTCCTCTGGCTAAAAGACTTGCTTCCACGCTCACTGCACTTTTCTGCATCTCTTTCAGGGTGGAATAATTTCTTTCCCTTAGTTGATATGACATATTAGCGTCAAATCCATTGGGGAATTTGATTAATGCCAAACCTTGAGGAGGCTTGATATCAACTAGAATTGCGTTGTAAAGATTGTTGAAACGAGTGCAATAATCATGCATTGTTTCTCCCTGGTTCCTTCTGATATTCTCATATTCTGATAGAATCTAGAGAGGGTTTTTCTTTACCTCCCATCCATCAAGGAAACTTTTTTTAAAAGAAGCAATGTCAATTATGGTAGCAGGACGCAAGACTTTGAACCATTTTTTGACTTCTCCAGGTAGACTTTGAGCAAAAAGTCTCATATGAACGTCAACTTCATCTAATTCCTGTAAATCAAAATAATCATTCATCTTATCAACATGTTGTTGTGTGTTTAGAGGTCCAGTGCCATCAAACTGGGGAAGTCTGGTTTGATAGTCCTGGGGCATGGCATGTAAGGGAGCGACCAACACCAAGGGAGCATATTTGGCTGCCATGGTCGGTGGTAAAGGCTAAACAACAACTCGTGTGATTGGAGGGGAAGTAACAGAAGATGTGGAAGTTGAAGGGTTGAGAGGAATAGAGTGGGCTATTTGGTGCTTGACAGAAGCTACGACAATAGTCAAAGAAGAAAGTTCGACTGACTTTTGGAAGTGAGCTTGGTACAATGCTTGATCAAGATTTCATAGTAGATCTTCTAACTTGCCAAACTCTTGAAGAAAATGTTGATCGAAGTCTGCTCTGGGAGAAAGTATTTCAGGGGTCTGGGGTTGTAGGATGGTTTGATATAGGACTGTTTCACTTACAAAGCTGTCAGATTTTGTTCTAAAAAGGCTTTGTTCAAAGGGTATGTCAAACCCAAGATCCTGGATGGAAACAAACTTCTCTGGGAGAGAAGTGGACCTATGAAGAGAACTGTGACTCCTGGAATCTTCTACAGTGTGTTTCTTTCTGAGTAACCTTTCTGGATTGTCTAGTTCTATTGCAGGTTCTGGATTTGGGTGAGATTTGGTGAAAACTCTTTTAGGAGCCACATTTTTTTATTTTTCAAGAAATCTAAACTAATATATACAAACTTTTAACAACCTCTGAACATTATCTCTTTATAAGTTAGATTTTATAATTCGTTCAGAAATAAAGTTTTCTTTATCTAGGGAAAATAAATCATAGGATGGAAAGTTTGTTCAGTTCCCCAGTATGGTTGCCACTATGTTAATGCTCTGTAAATTCCCAGAGGTTGTTAGGAGGTAGAATAAATTTATCAAAGGTAACTTTATCCAACCACTTCGAATTTGGGATCTACCCCTGCTAGTTTTAGAGAGGGATCTCTTTGTAAGATTTAGATATGTTTCAGGTTTCAAATATTAGGCTAGTTAAATAAACATGACTCTATTTGTTTTATAAAATGGCTGAAATATTTCTTATGCGTCCATTGGGATATGGGGTCTATTTTAAGGTTTGAGATCAAAGAACATATTTTATTAGGTTTCTTCACAGGGCAGGATAATGCAAATGTTGGATCCTTTATAATTTGAAGTGATGGATAGCAGAAATAGATGAGATAATCAACTATAATAAAGAAGTATTCAAGAATTTCTTTATCACAATATCATAAGACAAACATTTAGATCTTTAAAAGGCAGAAACATAGTATACAAAGATAAATTCTGCAACTTTAACTTCTTTTAAATGATCATATGTAGAAAACAAAATGATAACGAAGAAAGATAAACCATTCAACGAAGAGGAGTAAACATCACCAACAATTAACACACAATAATCCTGTGAATTGTCCCTTTTATTACTGGTAGATCTCTTCAAAAATATTACAGATTACATCTTGCTTGGGCGTAAAGATCAACCCTCAACACTTCAAAGTATGAAGTATATATAGAAAATATATTACAATTCGGTCTTGTCATTAATGATCAGCACATGGTAGAATCCAAATCTAACTACCTAGCTAACAAAATACAAAATTATAGGAAATGCTAATGATCTGTCAGATTCTTTGAGATGGTTTTGGGGAAAGTTGTTGGTGAGTCATCAACTTGACTTTGACTGCTCTGCATGCTGATTTGTACATCCACATCATCTTCTAGTCGATCAAATCACACAGGTCGTCCCATCTTTGTTGACTGGGAATGCTGACTTTGAGCAGCCTTCGGTACACCTCATTCGTCTCTGTGTACATTGTGAAAGTGGGTTTGGTGATTAAAAGATACTTTACCTCTTGTTGAATATTTAGGTCTAATCTCAAAGTTTCCAAGAAGGATTTGCCTATGATACTGCCTTTTATGCCTGCAAACTTGGACCCATCCTTTTCTACTGCGAGAATCTTTTGTTTATAATCTGAAAGAGTGATCAGCTTATTATTGATCAAAAATAGGCTTGGAAAACCTTTCTTCTGCAAAGAGTCAATCTTACTAAAAAACCTTTGTATTGTGACATCCATTGCCTAAAATTTCTCCTCGAGTTGCAGTATTATCCCCCTCTTGGTCAAGACTCTCTTAACTTCAAGAATATTTTCAGTCCTGTCCTCAATTTCTAGGGCTTCCAGTTCTTCTTTTGATTTAGAATTTAAGAATTTGATTATATTGTTAGCCTCTCTAGGCATTTATCCTAGCTCTCCCTTTATCCTGTTGATGGTCTGTTTGGCTCTCTACACTAGATCATGTTGTTCAAACATGATTTGTATGAAAGGCCAAATATCTGTCACTGATTGACATATGTCCATCTAGATATTTTCCTTAGCTTATGACAGAGTCTTAGCCATGACTGTTTCTTTCTACAACTACTGCAGTTCTTGTTTGAGCTTGTCTGACTTATGCCTCTCAGTGTTGTAGCTGGCCTGGAATGTGGAATTCAACTTTTGGAGATTTTGAATCTCTTCTCCCAATTTTCTGATTGCTTCCCCTTGCAGGGTCATATCTTCCATCGATTTTTCCAATTGGTCTACTGCTTCTGGAGTTGTCACCGTTGTTGCTGTTGGAATTTCCCCTGTGGTAGTTGATGTACTGACTCCTCTGATCAAGACTTCATTCAATGGCATGATTCCCATTGGCACATTCTTCTCTTTTTCCTTAACTAGCTTGTCTAGCTTGACCTCCATTTATTTAATTTGGGCATTCTGCTCCATGATCAACTTCAACATCTCCTCTTTTTGGCCTTCAGTCCCGTCCATCTCTTTAGCTTGTGGGTCTTCAGTAGCAAAAATTTTTAATTGTTTCCTCAGGGTGGATATGTCAGTATTCTTATTTTTGACAATCTCTTCAGTTGCCTTGATATTGGCCAGATCATAACCAATTTTGAGCACCAGTTCTTCTAGGGACTTAATTTTGTTATCCTTTGCCAAAGAAGACACCTTCTCCATCTTCAGCTGAGTCTGGACATTGTTCAAAGAAACCTATAGCTTTGTCGTGGTCGTGGAGGTTTTCGCCAAGGTGGAGAAAATCATTCCTCCAATCTGTCTGTGTAGGTCCATCTGATCAGCCGAATGTACTTCTGCAACATCAAACTCGAAAGTTTCCCTTTTATAATCAGAAATTATTTTGGGCTGAGGTTCCTATGCCTGCAGGTAGGCCATGTGCATTCTCCCCTTCTTAGTATCAAACGTTGATAGTAATCTGTGTTGGGTTGTGGATGTTTGTTTCCAAAACTGGGCATAGGTACTATTCGTCAACATCTTGTTTTTCTTCTTAATCAGGTTGTATTTCACAAAGAGGTTCATCCCTGCAGGTCCTGTGCAGCTCTGGTTGTTAATATTGTATCACCCTACTTCTTTGATGAGGAGGTGGACATCGTTTGTTGGCTTCTTGCGGAAAATGGAGAATTCTCACCTTCCATGACTTTAGTAAACTGAGTCTCTTCTCCACCAGACTTGTCAAGTGTATGACTGGTCTTGGGCCTTTTTCTATAAACCTGGAAATCATCTGCCGAGACTTCAGTGATCGAGGGAAATACCTCTTTCCTGGGTCTTTTTTCTACTGGCACCTGAGGAGTATTAGTCAGTGAAATACTAGCAGAAGGGGGCTGTTGATAGGTATCTGTCAAAGTGTTCTCCTCCCACTCGGTCTAGTTCATGAACTTTTCAATTTCTGGTTTGGGAAAATGAGCATATGGAGATTTTTTATTCCTTAGTCTGGTTTCTGCAATGACACCAGATGGATCGTACTGCCAAGAGAAGCTGAAACTAAATTTCATTTCTTTTAAAAGATTATTGGCCTCCTCTCCTGCAACCCAACTGTTACAGATCAAATATCCTATCTGTCCCTTGATTCTCAACTGTTGTTTCTTTTTGAAGGCCACGAAGTGAATATCATCAGAGTTGATCATTTTTCTAATGTACTCTAGAGAAAAAATCCTGATGGGTAGATATTTGGGGAGTTTATATAGTGGAAGCTATATTCTTATCTCTGTGTGATCCTGGTAGAGGTACCAGTCATCGGGTTTGGCAAGGTTTGATAGGTTCAAAAGCCTCTAAATCTCTTTATTAATCCTGGGTTCCTCTCGTCCACTCAACATGCTTACCACTGGGTGGTAAAATTGATCAATGAATTGTTTGAAATTGAACTCTGATGAGTTCTTTCTGAGTAAAGATGTCTAGGAGGTGACCGCTTGCAGATGGTTGTCCTGGTCTAGTTTCTTCATAGAAAACGAGAACTTCTCTGCTTGAAAGAAAAGGAAGATGTAAGCTAATATGGAAGAATATCGGAACATGCCTTCTATAGGAAACTTGAACAGTTGCTCATGGATATCATCGGCCAGAAATTGACTGAAATTAAACTAGATGGTGTCCTTCTCTTTGGTGGAGAAAATGGACAAGAAACCCAGGATGGGTTTGTCCACCCATTCATCTAAATAATACCCGAGAAAACAACACAGTGATGAAATGACTTGATTACCTTTTGTTGAGAACATGGAGGACTGACAAGGGGGATTTTTCTTGGGGAATTGGGCACTCTCAGGGAGGAAAAGTTCAAAAATTTGCACTCTCCGGGGAAAAGATAATTTCTGGTACATTTCAGTTAAGATTTCAATGGTGAGAGGGGAAAGGGATTCTGATTTGGGAATTTGCATTATCTGGTCAATGGTTTCAACTGTAATGGTGAATAGAGTCTCTCCAGATGATGAGACAATAAATCTCTGATTGGGAAGATAGTGCACCTAGCACATGAGGGCGAACTCGGGGAAATGGTGAATTTGGGGAAAAAGATACTGTGGGATATTGGACTCCCAGAGTCCAATCTTGTCACTGTGGTCTAGGAAGGTGTCTCTGAACAATGAGTGTAATTTAGTGAAATCAAATTCTCATTTGGGTTCTGATATCAGGTAATCTTTGTCGATGGGAGGCAGGAGGAATGGATTTTCATCAATCTCTAAATGTTTGGAATTTGGCACCATCACTTTGACTGGTACCTGCAAAAGTTTGAAAAAGACTGACGCTGACTGTAATTTCTAGAGGTTAATGGCAGTTGAAGGTGAAAGGGCAAAGGGGATGAAGATTTCAGCGGGGTCTAGATCGTGAATGGTGAAGAAATGTTGAGAAACATGACTATTTGTATGAACGGGTATCCGTTGGGGTGCGGGGGCCAAGTCAACAAATTTAACGAATAGGTTTGGCAGCATTGATTGGAAAACAAATATCTCAGGGATCAAGTGGAGGGTAGCGGATAGGTGACGGGTTGCATGAGGGCAACATGGAGGATAGGGAGTGGAGGACAAGTGAATGGGATGTGACATGTGACGGGTGATTGAGGAAAAGGTGCGCTGGTAGAATAATGACACATGGCTTATGAGCGGCGGTAGTGGAGTGTGACATCATGTGTCAGAGACGGTATGGAAGATCTGGTATGACAGTTTACCGGAGGGGGGGTAGGTGGTAAACGGTTTGGAGCAGGGGGGGTCCGAAATAACAAAATTGTGCCATGTTATGATGGGGCCCGCCGAGGAATACCACCATTCTGGACCCCCCGGTTAAAGGTAGAACGGTCGGGGGGGTCCGAAATTACCTTTTGGCCATAGATATGAGTGTTGTTTTCTCAGTCATTGATCTCGATGCACCCTTTAATCATAGAGCACGCATCAAATTTCATTGCGGAAACTTAGGATAGTGCCATTTTGTGGGTTTTTTGTGTTGCTTCTTTTCATTTTTCCACCAAGGGGTTAGAACACAACCTTCTAACATCAAAACAAAGAACCTCATCCAACTTTATGCTTGTTTTATTGAAAGAAAAAGAAACTAACCTATGTCCTAATCTATTTACCTAACACATTTAACCCATATTAGTTTGTTGGGCTAAAAATTACTCTACCCTGGGGCTATTTGATCAAGTTTAGATAGTTTGATCAAATTTATTCACTAACTAACATATCTACTTGGCTAAGATTAAACAGTTTAGCCAAGCTTTATTCACTAATCCTATAAGCATAAATTCAAAAAGACTTGACCATGGTTAGACTGTATGGATCAAGCCATTATTATTGCATGGGGCCTTATTATTTTTCTTTTATGCCCTCTTTTATTATTTTTATTTTCTTTTTTCTTTTCTTTCTTTCCCTTTTCTTTCTTTTTCTACTGTTTCTTTTGTAAATCATTTGCAAAATGAAATATTATTTACAACCCAAAATACAGTAAAGGTAAAAATTTCCAGTCACCAGTTGATCCTATGAAACATAGGGTTATAATAGGTACTTTAAAGAAGAACATCCAACATCAAGTGCGTTTCTTTGGACCTGAATCCCTAAAGCATGCTTTCAATATGGCAAGGAAAGTTGAAAGTAAAAATATGGCTACTAGAAGAGAGATATCTAACAACTATAGAGAGCACCATGATCCCTCTCCTAACCTCACTCAACTTACAAGGTGGACACCTCAACAAATGGATGAAATAAGAGCAAAGGAACTATGTTTCAATTGTGATAGAAAGTACAGTAAGGGGCATAAATGTGCCAAGATGAAATTATTCTACATAAATTGTGAAGAATAAGAAGAAGATCAAGAATTGGAACCATCGCAGTATATAGAACTAGAAGAGACTACTCCAACCATATCTTGTCATGCATTGGTTGGCATAAGTACTCCACAAATCCTCAAGATAGAAGGATATATCAAAAATAAAAAGGTAACAGTGTTGATTGACTTTGGTAGTACCCAAAACTTCATTACTTACAAATTATCAAAACTTCTAATTTTCTTTGTATTTCTAGCACCATAGTTTCAAGTAATGATTGCAGATGGAGGAATCATAAATTGTTCAAGGAAGTGCCATAGTATTAAGCTCAACATGGGGGAGTATTTATTGGATATTCCCATGATTTTAATAGAAATGGGTGGTGTTGATGTTGTATTAGGATTCCAATGGTTACAATCATTCAAAATAATGGCTCTTAATTTTCAAGAACTTTTCATGAGATTCTCCTCAGAAGGATAGGAAATTGAAATGAAAGGTATTTTTTATCACTCAAACACTCCCTAAAGGAAAATTCCAACCTTAATGCAAGGGAATACCTAAGGGTGCTATCAAGTGAATCACTACATGTCATCTATGTGATTCACTCCACTCTTTAGGATAGGAAAACCAAAACAAGGGGGGAATCTTGCATGGTCAAGTTAAGTCCCATCATTGTAACTAGGAAAAGAGAAGACAAGGAATAGACACAGAACCATAGATCACACTTCTAGAAAATCTAAGTTATCAATAGGAAATCTAGTGGATAAAGGGGCCTTCCAAAACCAACCCTAGGGGGATGTCAAGTCCCCAAATCCTGGCTAGTGAAGGTGCGAGAGATAGTTACGGTAACCTTCTCACAATGTTCACATAAGGTGAAACTACCCTTGTGAAGACATGCACCCTCCCTATGAGCCAAAATAGAAATTATGTGTCTGCCTCAGGTACTGCAGGTACTTCCCACCCATAGTCACCTCTGTAGATGTCCTAGGAATGGCCACTACAGATATCACTTCAAAATCAGTGATTGGAAAGATCATTGTAGGTAAAGACCACATGTATGGGTAGGGAAAATAAGCCTGAAATTTCAAGAAGTGATTCCACCGAGGGGGCCTTACACTTCTGAAATCCCCATACACATAGTATTCCATGGAAACTAGAGCAAGCAGAAAGGGGATATCACCCCACTTGCTCTAAGTGTGATCTTGTTCTTAACTCTTGTGTGAGAGGATGTTTCTTGGTGAGTGTGCTCTTTACCACTAATGGATTTATCTCTCACTAGTGACTTCTAGTTTTGGTTTTATGGCCTTGGATAATTTCCTCTCCAACCTACAACATGGACCTAAATCCTATTCTAATGTTGGTTTGCTACAAATGAAAAAATTCTAATCGATTTTAAATTACTGTTTGTTTTAAGGCTATTGATTACTCAAATGGTTTCTTTTGGTGAGCTTGAGAAGATAAGTGAATCAATGTTTGAAGATGAAAATATTGCTTGCAAAAAGAAAACATTCAGAGTGTCACATCAATACACCAATACTTAATAATCACTCGCCATAAACTAACGAAATGTTGAAAGTGTGATATCAGATGCAAAGTATGAGTGTCGATACATCATGAACCATTCATCATCCATTAATCATAAGTGAGATTGCAAGACTAGTAACAATGTGAGACCTGTGAAGTGTGAATTTAATGTTTCATATGATAATGTTGTCATGTCAAATTTATACACAGATGTATCTATCCATTATAATTTATTTACTAAAGATTATTAAAAAAAAATATCAAAGCAAAGTATTCTTCAACTTGAAGGAAATATAAACAACTTTAAGAAGTATTTTAGCAGAGATAGAAACAGTTCATGTAAGCTTGTTCCAAGTCTAGGTTTTTTGTTAAACATTGTTTTGAAGAAATTTTGCCTGCATACAAGTGAAATTTCCCTCATATATGCCCTTTATTTGAGATAGATAGTCAGATAAACAACAAAAAATATTTTCCTCGATCTATCGGATTTAATCCTATTTATGCTAGAAGATAGAATGACATCCCTGGTTTCCGATAGTTGTCCTTATGTATTCCTCGTTGATGCAACTACAAATATCTAGCTCCAATTCCTGCAATCGACTTCCTGCACACAAGGAGACAAAAGATACCAAAGTCAAACCTCTTCAAGAATTAGGATTCACAAAATCAATCTAGATCTAATCTAATATACTTAAGGAAAGAACATATCTATCACATGCAAATGAATAAACCAACATAGAAAGGGGGAAAACATGTAGATCTATGTTAAATAGTGGATAAATAGTACATCAATCATTGAGTTACCTTGATTCATGATTGATATTCTCCTTGGCCCTTGCTCCAACTCCTCCTTAGACCTCACATGAGCAAGGTTGACCTGATATGAATACCAACTCTATGAATGAACTCCTCTAAAAATTCCATAAAAAAAATTTACTCTCAATTGTTCCTCCTCTTTTCCCTTGCAATTCCTTATCTATATAGATTGGTGGAGGAGGTTAGGGGAGGTTTATAGATCTCTAGAATGCATTAGGAACTCTGATTTTGGTACGAGTTCCCAAGTTCGCATGCGAGATAACAAGTCACCCGATGATAGTCTCCTCAAAATCATCAAAACAGAAGTGACATAGGTAGTCACAGGCTGCAGTGATGCAGCTCACAAACGCTCGTGTGCTGCTAGTGGTATAGATAGCGATCACTCACACTCTTCTAAGAAAGTAGAGTGCAACCTCTCTAAAAAAAAGTAAAATCCAAAGGTGAAAGGTGTGTCCCAGTATGATATCCTCAGTAGGTCCTCCATGTGTCCCTAGGGTGGAAAATATAGCTATAACACATACATACATATACATATACATGTGTGTGTGTGAAGTTTTCAACTGTCCAAAATTGTCTTGTTGTAGATTTGATTTTCATCCATCATTGTCTTCATGTTTTGGTAATTTCCAACACGGAGATGTCTTGCTAATTTGACATAAGTTAAGGATGAAATAGGGGTTTAACATTGATATTAAAGACACTATCACAAAACTTACTATTGTAATTATTGTTATCATAAAGTGATCTTTAGATACAGTTTATGCATGATAAGATTACCCTAGAGGGTTAAAACTTGTGGCATGGTATATTTTTTCTTGAATTTCCTAGAGGATTAGGCTTGTTAAGAAGTGAAATAATGTCGTTGTTTCTTTTGTTTTATTATATTCAAATTAGACCTAAGGATGAAATTTCATAAGGACTCTGATCCAGGAAACCTCAAGTAAAGAGGTGAAATTTCTAAATTTGCTTTAAAGTATTAAGAGCCGAAATTTCGACAATGAGGAGGAGCATTGGTCCTTTCTTATACTTATGTAAATTAAGTAACAAGGAGAGGGAACACCTTTATTTTCTCACACTTTAGTAATTAGGGGAAAAGTATGTAAATTAAGTAACAAGGAGAGAGAGCACCTTTATTTTCTCACACTTTAGTAATTAGGGGAAGGAGGAGGAGGATCATTGACCCTTTATGACACTTTTTTAATTCAAGTGAAGGGGAGAATGAACATCGATCATTTCTTAGACTTTAGTAATTCATAGAATGAGGAGAAGTATCACCGAACCTTTCTCACACTTTTGTAATTTAAGAGAGAAGGAGAATGATTATTGACCATTTCTCTCACTTTTTTCATTAAAAACACTTATAAAAAAATTTAATTTTACTCATACAATAAGCAAGGATATCTAAAAAAACAAAAGAAAGTAATTTGTATGATCTTTGATTTATTGTAGTGGTTGTGTTCCTCCCCATAATATGTCTTTCTTGAATATACTTATCTAGGTAAGGAAAGATTAAAAACCCTCAAACCAACTCAATAAACATTCCCACTACATTGCAATGTTACTTGTGGAAACGATAATCTACACTATTTAAAGCATCTTCATGTCCCCTCCCATAAATTCTGTTAAAATTCACGTTAAAATTTCACTTTCACAAACCTTTAACTTCAACAAATATGTCTATTTCACAATATATAAGAATATATATAAATGGTGATCTTTTGTGAAATAAATATATTCTAATCTATATATATAATTCAAAAGATAAATGGTGATCTTTTGTGAAATATATA
>JZKD02S1903178.1:234413-246726 GCA_000966675.3 Picea glauca
TTCTAATCCCATGTTTTACATGTGGAGTTGTTCAATGTGATTATATATATAGAGGGGTATGTTAACTCAGGGGCATTGAAATGTTCATCCTCATTGGATTTTGTTAAATAATAATTTTTTTCTTTCATTAATCTAACATTGTTATGCGCAAAAAAAAAAAGTATGAAGATGTTCAGATTATTATGCAGAAAAATAAGTATTTTGCAATCTTGTAGATAAGTTTGTTTTTCTTCATTCATAAAGTGGATAATAAATTTGATAAATTTACAAGTGGATTAGTAAATAATTTTCTTTTAGTGGTTGATAAATATGCAACTTGTCAAAGAGAGCTTGCGACTCAATGAAAGAAGAATGTTATATTTTTTTGTTGCCAAAGTTTTCTTGCTTTATGTAACATGTTTCTCTCCCATTCATCAATGCACCTCCAAAGGTGGTCATTGTTCAAGCATGAATCCTCATAGTCATTAAGTCAATCTATACTTCACATGTCATAATTGTGACATAGAATCCCACTTCTTGATAAGTGGTGGATGCACAACAATAAAAGTATTATGAAGCATCTTGCAATACTTCCTTCAAAAATAGGCAATTTGAAACAAAAAAACACTTAACAAGTTACTTCTATCATCCCTCACAACAATTGTGTAAACAAATCTACTTACTTCTACATATTTTAAAAATTGTTGTTAATTTAGTCTTTCTTAGATGAGTGTGTATATCTTCAATATGACTTCAAAATTATCAAGATTTTTCCTCATAATCATAATTACTTGTGATGCTACTTGAGATATGAAATGCATAAACAACAAAGTAGTGTTCATCTTGTTCTACCACTTCTTTATAAGTTTTGGAATTCTTTAAAAACTCTAAAGATTTATAAGTTTCAAAATTCTTTAAAAACTCTAAAAATTTATAAGTTTTAGAATTCTTTAAAATTTCTAAATTGAAATCTTTCTGATGAACATATAGTTTTATTGGATTTATTTTACTTCCTCTATCTTTTCAAAACTAGCAAAATATGAATCTACATACCTTATCATCATCTTACCAAAAATGATAATGAGAGACATTATATTTGTGATCTTCTATAAAGAGATAAGGAGATATAATGGTTACAAATGTAGTATATATGCCTTTTTCAGTTAAAAATAAGATTAATGATTTTAAAAAATTTCAATAAATGTCAAATGATTATAATTTATTTTTTTTATAAAAAAATGAGAAACATTAAACTATGATTCCATTAGCCATCATAAACATTGTAATTGTTTAATTTGATACCTCCCTATAATACACATTATACATTTCAATCAAATTTGAATTTAAAAACATTATATGTACCAGAAGACCCTATTTCAATCAAATTTGAATTTAAAGACATTATATATACTAGAAGGCCCTATTTCAATCAAATTTGAATTTAAAGAAATTATATATACTAGAAGGCCCTTGTATGGTCAATGGACTTTCAAGGTGTTACAACATCACTCACTTAGTGTGCACATTGGAATATGTAGTATTTTAAGAAGCCATATGAAACTTGTATGATTTCATATATCTTTTGACATGACCATTGACATGCTCTCCCTTTTATTGTCAAGTATGACCCAAAGATGTTGGTAATCTTAGGTGTATATGCAAGGAAAATGAATGGTTACATAGATTACATATCTAATTATGGGAGCCATCATTAGTTACCTTATTTTGTTTTGTGTGTTTGTTTGCACATATTGGTTTAAGAGATTTTTTATGGTTAAATGTCTTAGGGATTTTTTGTGTTGAGTTATATTTGATAATGGCATGATGATTTTTTATTTTTTTTTAAATATCCTAGATATAACTATATTGTAGAATGTATTTGTTCATTGGGTTGTGGTCTAGCCACAACTTAGAGGAAAGAAGAAAAATGCTTAAGTTACCCAAATATCACTCTATCGCAACTGAATTGTTGTCAAGCAATAATGTTTATTCAAGCTTCACTATTGCCACTTGAAGCTCATAGAGTTGTGAAGAATGATTTTATGCTCCGATACTCTAGTATAGTTATGGCATATTGAGCTTCCCCATTCCTCTATTACTATTTAGTCATCTCAATCATGAGAGTCGACATACTTGGTTTCTTTAGGGCCCTCGTTATGTGAATTGTAGTTATGCCTGATTTGATTCAACGCCATGAAGGGAAGGACATAATACCTTACTAGTACAACCAGTATAAATAAGATGACTTGTCCGAGTCTAATCAACACAATCATGAATTCCATTTAAAATGCATAGTCTAAATGTTCTACGAAATGAAAGTTCTCCGACAAATTTTTATGGCGATATTTGCCTGAAATCCGGCAGAAAAATTGTTAGATCTGTAGATTTGAGTGATTATTTTTGTATACTCTGAGTGCCCCAAGAGTTTTTCAGCATGTTGAATCCATTTTTGCATTCAGAACTGGAATTTAAACAACAAAAAATAGTGATTTCATGCAGATTTATGTTGTCGGATTCTAGCTAAAAACACCATTTCATAGAATAGTTAAACAACGTCGTTTAAAATACATGTAGTCCAAATTATACTTACCAGACAAAGAAATCAGCAAAAAATGAATCAACGAGAAATGAACCTTAAGAGTTAGACTAGTGACTCAATACAACTACTTATAATTTACTTAGCATTGTCTTGAGCCAAATTTCATTGAAAAAATGCCTAAAATACGAAAAACCTTACTCATTTTTTATTGTCATAATCTCTCATAGAGATCATTATAGACAAAAATAAATCATAATATGATACAAGGGTTCATGTATGAAGTTGGTGGACCTTTTATATGTAATCCAAGTTCTAAAAAACATGCTCGCTTTATAAAAATCCAAAACACGAACAAAATTGTAAAAGCTAGTTGTTGGATGGGGCATGAGCTTGACAACTCATTTGAAACAATATTGTATTTTATAGATGGTAGAGGACCTTGAATATATACATGGATTGGATCATAATGCAATAAAAAAACTAAATATTAGCAAAGAGGATATATTTTTCCTTTTCATAGATCCTCGTATAGAAAAAATCTCAAACACTGACCAAGCTCACATTTCTATTTAGTGGTGTTGTTATCAACCATTTATTAATAATTGAATGAACAAGTGGTACATGGTTTTTGATGTGCCACCTCATAATAATAGGTAAATCCCAATATACATTTTGAGGAAAATGATCGCATATTTTGTTTTGGGAAAACACATTACTAGTTTCAACACTTAGCATTCCGGGGGGTTGGTTTGGGGATGCCACAAAAAATACCCAATGCAAGGCACCAAGATGTAAACCAACCAATCCCTACACCCCATATTTACCTAGGGAAAATTTCCTACCCATAGAGAAATTTCTTCCACAAACACAAGAAGCATTACTCTAGTTGACATGGACGATGGTCTGTCATGCCACATCTGTTGAGGATACTAACCTATTAGGGCCATCATCTACTAGTGGGGCAAGGCCATGATCTCGCAATGGGGTCAAAAAATCATCTAATAGTGGAGGCATACCATCATTTAGTAATTTCCATACTTGGTATTCACACCCATGCACCTTTGGTGGCTATATTTGCCACGACCCTTTCGGAGATATTTCCCATGGTGGATTTTCATGTGAGTTAAGTACATTCATATGTTTAAATTCTATTGTTTGAGTCAACCACCTTCATTTCATGCTTTACCGGTTCTCACCACTTCACATCTTGGATTGTACTGTATCCAATTGATCCATATTTTGGGCACATTTAAAAGAGTCTCCCACATCCAACTTCTTCAAACTTAGTTATTCATTATAATGTGTTTGGTAATGGACCTAGACTCATAAGACTTAGATTGTAGGGATCTATGCTCCAAGAAGTTTGAATATCACTTCTCCATTTCCATCGTTGTCCTCTAATAGTTGTCGATGATTTTAGAGACAAGAATGTTGTATTAAAAAAACTCTGGGCCAAACCCAAGAACAAGGTGTGCTTTGACTATAGCACAAGGAATCCCACATGGGCATTGGTCACTTATGGGATTTTCATTTTCCTGGATTGTTCTATATCCCATCATAGCCTTGGTGTTCACATCATCATTTTTATTTATGATATAAACAACATCTAATGGACGGTCCTCATTTCATAATGGAGAGTTTTCCTTGTATTTACTTTCCCTCTCAACAAAATAAATAGATCTAAGCATATGTGACTCGTGATTCACTTGAATAGTTGGGTGTTTTATTGAATAGATATAATAAATTTTAATTAGATCCAAGTTGTTTTTGGTGAGATTTGTTCTTTTATGGGTGTTTCAAAGGGGGTTCGAGCAGATCTAGGAGAATCCTCAAGCTAGACTACTTCCTTGGATCTAGATTATTGTTGTGTGTAGGATTGTCAATTTTTTGCAAGGACTATTAAGGGGAAATCCATTGCCATTCTACTAAAATCTTTAGATCTCATCGTTTTTCTCAAGCATAAACTTTTGGTTATTAATGGAAGTTGTAGCTTTTGGTTCCATATAAGATCTTTTTTAATGAAATCCTAGCTTGGTGCTTAAATTTTAGGGCTACATTTTGTGTTAGATTAGAATTGCATTTAGAACTTAGAGTTTTGTCCTTTAAACACTAAACTCAATATTTGAAGTTGGGTGGTAAACTAGAGGAATTTACTATCTCAAATGAAGAAGAGGCTAATTGGGCCTTATCTTTAGGTGAATTCCCACAATTGACAATGAACATTTGTTCACATCAATAACTCTAAAACCAACATTTGGGTTGGATTTTTTTTTTATGTGGGTAATGTATTATAAGCCATCTCTATCTTAAAACTGTTATATGTGTGGGATTATTCATAGCACACATACACTCAATAACAATGTTAACACCCATATAATATTTATAATATGATTATTAATGTGGAATGAAATCCCAACATAGGGATGTGTCGTTGCAGCAAGATAGTATGTCAATGATGTTAAGATTGGAGTGACGAAGGATGTTATCACATAAACTTAGGGACATTAGAGTTAGGGTGGAGGCTATCACATCAATTTGGGGACTTGCACCCCAAACCAGTGTCCAGATTGACAAATATTTTGATAAGGGTGGTTCCTTAGAAGAGGAGTATTAATGTGGAGTGAAATCACAAAATAAGGATATGTCATTGTAGTAGATAACATCACATAGATAATGAACATAAGCCAAATATGAAGCACAAGTGTAACACCCCTGTTTCCCCTTGTTTGTAAATATAATTACATGGGCCAAGAGACTATGGCAAACTCAATATGTGTGAATGTTTGATTTAATGGACCTTTGTATAAAAGGTCAATGAATGTAATTTTTTTTATTTACTAGAAAATGGATAAGTGTTGCATGATTGTTGGAAAGGGGGTGTGCTAAGAGAGACCACTAATGCTATGAAAGAGAGGGTGAAGGGGACCAGGAATGGTTGCATTAACCTCTACCAAACTAGTACCTTACTGGATTTAATTTCTCAGGACCAGAAAATACCTCTGACCCAAAAATGAATTACAGTCAGGTTGGTAGGTGGGAAGACCTCCTCAAGAGTTAATGAGGGGATGGGGCAGAGCACCCATCTGTAAGGCTTTCAGGCCTGACCATGGACTAGGAATTCAAGCCACACGCAATCTTACCAAGGAAGGCAAGAAAGGAAGGTGTGGTGGGTAGAGGAATGCTTGTGAAGAGTGCAGAGATGAGAGACTAAGCTCTCGAGTTCAAGGAATAACTAAGGGATGAGCGTGTTCTGGTCACAAGAAATGGCTAGCAAGGTCATGTTACAATATGATAAATGAGGATGGTCCTGCTTGCTTTTTATTATGTAAACCTTTGCCAAGATCCTTCAGGAGGAGGAGAGTAACCTCCTTCCCTACTATTGCTAAGCCAAAAGAAAAGATTCTATCGCAGAGCATCATGGTCTAGCTCAGGGGTGGCTAGTGGTAAATTCGTTAGGAGTGACTGAGCCTATGGTTGGGTGGAAACGAGCACCC
Source organism: Picea glauca (assembly GCA_000966675.3). Classification (NCBI taxonomy): domain Eukaryota; kingdom Viridiplantae; phylum Streptophyta; class Pinopsida; order Pinales; family Pinaceae; genus Picea; species Picea glauca. Next base: position 240,426 of record JZKD02S1903178.1, read on the forward strand.
CTTTCAGTAGTTGATTCACATTATCTGGTTCTGATAAGTTTTTTCATACTTTATGCATTGAATTGGGAATAATGGATGCATGCATGTATTTATATATCTATAAATGGTTTCTGTATTGAAATGGTTAAGTTATGTGTATGCGTTTGTTTCCTTGATAATCTTATGCTTCTTCTTGATTTTCCATATGCTCCAGTTTAACCCTCGAAGGTGTTTCCCCAGGGAATTACCTCACATTTCTAGAGTTGGAGAAAGCCTCTTGGCACTGCTACCGTCTCAGTAATTCCACGAGATTTCCCCACCTTTCTTCAGAACTTAAAGTTCTGCAAACTAGGAAGGTGCTTCCTTCAAACTAGTAGTCTAAGGGACATTAGGCTCGTGCCCATGGCCTTAACCAAATCTTGGATAAGAGTAGAGATTATAGTTCGAGATTCATCAGATGGTCCATAGGATCAGGGTCTAGGAACCCTATACTAAGCCCGAAAGGAGCTAGCTCTTAATGGTTTCGGAGCTTGGGGAGCTTGAAGCTCTAGGATGTCAAACTTCACGTTTGTCAAATTTACCCAAATGTTGGAGTCGTGAAAGGTTATGAGTCATTTATCTGGGGAGTCCATTAGGGCCCCTTCTCGATCATCCGATCATCTAGTGGAAGGTTTCACACATGGTACTTCGGTTGAGTCCTGCCTCAGGAAAGTGGAGTCACAGTGAAGCCAAAACCTCCGAAGGTGGGAGCCACGAGGTGACCAGGACTGTTGATGAGAGGAACCTTTGGGTTCCTTCCTAACCATTAGATCTGGTCTATGGTCAGCCTGGTGCTGACCAACCCTAAGAGAAAAGAGGATTTTGGACCATCAAACCCCTGAACGATGAACTCCCAAAGTAATAAGAACCGTAGATCCATGGATCTACGTGGCTGGATCTCGACTGTGAGATATGAGGGATGTTGGAAGACTTTCAGTTTGGGGTGATGTGGCATAATGATGTCACCCAAGAACACATGGACCTCAGTTTGAAGTGCCACGTGTTACCCAGATTCATATGTATCACATACCCTATAGACCCTTTGAAACATGACACATGTCATCCTAGATGAGGGCACGTGTTGCCCCCGACCCTTCTACGTGTCAGTCCCTGGTACGTGCCCACCTAGCCAAAGTGGTTGGTGATGTGATCAAAACTCCAGGAGTCCATCCTAGTCGTTGATGCTGGGAGACACTTGGCATCATATCCTGTACTTCGGAGGACTTGAAGCTTGGTTCTTTAAAAATCCCCGAAGTTCGGAGTACAAGAGAGAATATCATCCATCCATCATTTGGGGATGTGTGGCGGGTGATGTGTTACTTCGGAGGATAGCCACTTTGGAGAAAAGTGGAACAAGAATTCCTGAAATCCCAGAGGTTGGGTTTCACCTGAGTCGTCGATCTCAAAGGACAGGTGTCAGGAGATCTGACACTCTGGAAGGATTTCCCTTCGGAGGTTAGCATTTGTGAGTGCTTTGGAATTCATCGAAGCATAGAGTCCTGAAGTAAGCATGGTCCATTGATCTTGAAATAAAACAAGGATCGATCATTCCCGTAAGCATACCCGAAATCCGTCGATTCAGCAACGGAAGATTTATGGTGTCATAGGTTGAAAACGTTCGGAGCCCGAAGCTCCAAAGCACTGACACAGGCACCTATTGTCTTGGTGTCTAGTCATAGCCACATTCGTATGTGATTGTAGCCAGAGGGAAGAGGCTAGGATGGGAATTCAATTCAGAAGGTCGAACGTCGAATTCCCCGTTAGTCTGTGAGTTAGGTCAGGACCGAGTCCAGTCATTGGATTTGTTGGTGGATGGATTTCTGCCATAGAATTAGGGATGCTGGAAGTTCCGGGATATTGGAGAACTCGGGGAGAAGCATATTTAGTCAGACCCACGTGGAAGCCTCGTGGCCCCAACCAATGAACACCCAAGAAACTTGGGAGAGGTATATCTGTTAGCTCGGAGCTCAGTTTTGAGCATGGATACCATGGTTGAAAATATCTGGACGAGCAGAATGGGATAGAGACCTCGAATGGAGGATTTGATTTATTAAGAAGAACAAAATTTCGACGCCCCACCCTGGGTATGTTACAAATTAGTGTTAGAGCATGGTTACAACACTTGGCCTGCTTGGGCTCATGAACGAGTTTCTTAAAAACTATATTCAAAGGAATTTTAAGGGTGACACCCTATCTTACCTCTTTCCTAAGGAGTTTGGTTAAAATTTTATTGAAGAAAATAATGAAACTTTCTACTGTGTGTATTTAAGAAATTAGAAATTTGTGTTGTTTATAAACTAATAGAGTGTTGGCTCACAATCAATGTTTTGTCAGCACTCAAGCAATCATTAAATCGTAGGAAAACGACAAGTATAAATGATGGTGACACACCATGAAGTGGGGGAGGGATCCCACAATAAAGACAAAGAATATGACGAAAGGAGGGTAGTGGAAACCCCTTTGGATCTGGCTGAAACTGTAAGGAACCTCATGGTCGAATTACAGAGTTGTAAGGCTGACAACAAGAGATTGATAAAAGAGCAAGAAAAACAAATAGAAATTAATGCAGTCTTGTTGCAGAGCTTAACCAACATACAAAGGTAGCTGCAGCATGGACCCTCAACCAATCATGTGGACCGATGACATATGAAGAGAATTCAAAGACCACCTGAGATACGAAAACGTGGTCCCATAAGTGGTCACACTAGAAGTACCTCAAGGAATCCCTAGCCTGGAGGTAGGGGACACTCACCGGGAGAGTACTCTAGAGAGGAAACATGCAACTCCAAATTTGTTATCCCCCTGTTTTATCCAGATAGCCTGACTTTTTAATCACCAAGTGTCTTCCTCAATTTTTAGTATATTGGTTTTTTTCTACTTAAAGACTTTAATTTTTCTAAATCTCTGTTAGAGAAAACACCATCGAAATTCCCAGCCAAAATTTCTTCAATTTCATCCTCAATTTGAACCAACTCCATTTGTAAGCCCTTCTTTTTTTTCCTTTTCCCATGAGATAACTCGTTTCTTTAGAGAAGAAAGTTTTCTAACTAATTTTCTCATTGTCGATTCCTCGGGATCCAAATCCACCTCTACCCAATGTGAACGAACAAGTTCAAGGAAATTACAGTTGTCCAACCATACCTCATTAAACTTAAAATGATACATGTGCATTATAGATTCCACTTCAAACTGAAGAAAAATTGGACAATGATCAGAAATGTCCGATTTCACAACCCATGATCTAACCCTATCCATCTTACCCATAAGATATTCTTCCACAAGGAATCTATCCAAACTTTTTCCAACCCCCCTCGAATCACTCCTCCCATTTCTCCATGTAGGAGAAAGTTTTCCAGGAAACATATCAATTAGTCTATAATCAACCATCATCTGACCAAAGTATCTAGCCAAAGAATCTGGTCTAGCTCGACCTCCCCAAATATCACTAGAGGCCACTGTAAAGTTTAGATCACCACAAAAGAAGAGACTAGGATAAAAAATAATACCACTCTGTTGTATCCTATCCTAATGATCTGAAAATGATCTTTAAAAGACTTTGGTTAAGTTTATGCATGAGTTATTTTACCATTTAGGAATTAAGAGAAGAAGCTTAATGAAAGAAATGTTGCAGCCATATAAGAAGTAAAAACAACAAACCATAACACCAAGATTGTCAACGGAGTTCAGCACAAGTTTTCCTATGTCGTCGGGCCTTTGTCTCAGTGGGGAAGGATCCTTATTAATCTTCAATGCTTTAAGAATACAAAAGAAAGGTTTACATAACAAATCTTGAAACTGCTTTTCAGATATGCAACTTCTGGACAGAAACAAACATCACCATTGGCTGGAACAGGAAATTATGAGACTTTTGAGTATGAAGTCGGCTATGCTTGGCTAAACACATTGGGATATGGAATCACCTTTTTGTTTGGATACTCAGATGAAAAAACAAAATCCATATTCGGACTCCCCTCGAAATTCTGCAACTTTTGAGTATAAAGTCGACATACTTATGAATAGCACCTCGAGACCTCCCCTCAGCACGAATACCAATGTTGCGCCCTATCAGATCCATATAGTGTCAAGTTGCATGCCAAAAAAAATATTTTTTCTCAATTTTTGTGCCCAAATTTGTTTTCTCAATTTTCGTGCCTGGCTAAATAAGCTAAACTCCGCCAAATTTAAGGATAGTTTCCAAACTTAGCACTAGTTGGCCAGATTTAGTGAGATTCTGCCAGATTTAAAGGATCTCCGCTAGATTTGGTGGAACCGCCAGATTTGGTTGACCTTCTAGAAGGTTCCATGTGTCACTTTTTTTATTGGGCCAAATAATCCCTAAAAATCCAAAAATGACTGCCATGTGTCAGCCTCTAGTGCTGCCACATATCATGTTGACATCAACATGATGTATTGCTGATGTCATCCGTTGACTTTGACTTTGACTTTTTTCCATGTTTGACCTGAACTTCAAATTGTGATAACTTCTGCATACGGTGTACATTTTCAGAAAAAAAAATATGGCTAGAATCGCCTCGACGAGCTCAACACAATGGCATTGGTTTCATTCGATTCTAAGAACTTTGTTTTTTAGGCCTTCCTGGATCCATTTGGATCACCTAATAGACTTGTCTCCCAGAAAAAGGGGCATAGCATTTGATTACCCTTATTACATCCTTCAATCCCTTGATCCTCCCTTTAAGAAGCAACCCTACACAACACAAGAAATCCGTGAAATTATCAAAAAGCAAATTCCAGACATCACATAGACCTACAGAAAATCCTTAAGCCCCAATGGCACAAACTTCCTATCCAGGAAACACCTTCAAAAAAAATTCACAAGCCTTACTAGCCTCACACATTGTCTCGTATATTAAAACCACATCCGGATGAAACTTCTTAAACAATCTCTTAAGAGATAACATTTTGGGAGCACCCCCAACTCCTCTAAAATTGAAAGAAACCATTATCATTTGATCAACTCTCTAGAGGGAATATTAGCTCTAAGGGCCCTTAAATAAGAATCCGTGGCAAGGGGGGAGGGGTATACATTCCTCAATCTATCAAATATAGCAATATATCTAGGATCTTGAATCAATTTCTCAGCGTCCATAAATTCCTCCTTATCTTTACTCCTTCCTTTTTTCTTTTTCCTAATTGTCACATTTTGGCACTGAATAGAATTTATAGGTTCAATCCCTACTTTGGATGATTGTTTGTTAGAAAAAACCTTGAGCGGTTGGAGTTCCACCACATCTTTCAATGATGAAGAAAGAGATTGACCAAAAAGACTCTCAATCAAAACCTCATTGGAGTGGTTTAAATTCTAGTAAAAAAAAGTACAACAAATGGCTCTTTTGTCCAAATCTAAGCTTAAAGAAGAGATATTGGACACCAAGGAAGATCTTATCACCCGAGATGTCAGAGCCCAAAAATCCCAAGGAAGGAAAGGGAGAAGCAGGGTTCCCAATCAAACCAGATCCCTTAGGGATAGGGTCAGAAGAGGTAAGAGACAACTGGAGATCCTAGTCCCCCAAAGAGCCCATATCAGACATCCTACCATTCATCTTATAAAAGTCCTCAACATTCTCTATAAATTCCAACTCCAACTGATTTAGTTGACTAGTAACACCGAGACAGAAAGAAATAGACTTACCATGAAGGACATCCTTTTCTCTAGTATCCACAACTATATTTGACATACCGATATTCAAATCCCACGATTCCTACAAGCCCACACATTCTGACAAATCACAAATAGGTGATACGTCGTCCTATGACCTAACAAACTAGTCTTGGCTTGAATCTGGACATCTATCCTTCAAACCCTTCATAGAATCAGCTTCAACCAAAGTCTGACCCGTGCAAGAATACCTAAGGTGACTCGTCATTCGACATAAATGACATCTCAAAGGAATGTCGAGATAATCCAACTTTTGAACAAAGGATAATTTTCCCCAACAAATATCAACCTCTTCTGACAATCCTCCTACGACCTAGAATCCACAAGTACCCTTGCCATCTTTCGATCCAAAGAGATTAGGGAATCCTCATCCACCGAAAAAAAAAATTCCAACCATATTAGCAAGCTCAACTAGAAAATCTTTAGACCATAGATGTAAAGGAAGACTAGGGAGTAGCATCCACAAGTGTCTCTTGAGAATGGGCTCACTGTTAATGTTTATGCCATTATTATAGTTCTTTGCATTTCATTAGATAAGATCATAATAAGAACAAGATCACTGAGAAATACACATTCACAAGAGACACAACATTTATCCTGGGA
>JZKD02S1903178.1:252815-275467 GCA_000966675.3 Picea glauca
AGTTGATGAGTTGGCACATACATGAGGTGTATAGTTGATGATTTTGGTACATCCTGATGAGTCATAGTTAATGTGTAGTTGATACATGATTGGTACATACTTGGTACATGGTTGGAGGCACTTGTTAGTAGTATTGTTGACACATCGTTTATGGATGATGTAACATACTTGTCTTGGTATATTATTAGAAGAATATATTGATCTTGGTGATGATTATGAGTTGTTGTGATTGGTTGATGCACATCTTGGTGATATTGTGCATATGGTTGAGAGTTGTCTTGGTGATTGATCTTGGTGAGTAGATTTGATTTGGTTGATAAGATTGATGAGACATGTTGTTGTGATAGGTTGTTTGGACAGGTTGTTGTGACAAGTTATTTGTATAGGTTTGGTGCATGGTTGATGAACTTGTTGATGGTACAAGTTGAGGTACAGGTTGATGCATGGTTGATGCATGGTACATGTTGGTTCAGGTTATTGGTATATGTTGTTTGGTACAGGTTGTTACAGGTTATTGGTACAGGTTGGCAGTGACAGCTTGACAGTGGTAGTGGTTGATTCAGTGACAGTGACAGGTTGTCTACATTTGGCATTTATATTTGAGGGCAGTTGGATGGAGCAAGGAAAGGTGGTTGTAGCCACCTTCCGGTTTTAGCCAGAGAACATAGGATTTTGTAGCCTCCTTCTGGTTGTATCCAGAGAATTAGAGAGTTGGAGCTTCCTTCAGGTTATAGCCTAAGAAACTAGGGGGTTGGAGCTTCCTTCCAGTTGCAGCTGGAAAACAAAGGAAGTTGGTGCTTCCAATGAATATTATTCTTAAAGACATATAAGAAAAACCATTTCATGGTTTTCTCTCGCTTTGGGTTTCCACATAAAACACGGGTGTACTGTGTATGTGTGTGATTGCTCATTTGTTCATTGTTTATTTACTCTACAACCATTGGATGATAATTCTACATTGATATAACACTTTCATTTTATGGTGAAAAATTATTAAATTTCTCTATTACTGATTCACCCCCCCTCTCAATAATCCAACAATTGGTTTTAGAGCAAGTTTCTTCAGGAAACAGTTTAACCATTGGAAGGAGATCATGGAATATTCTGAGAATGGAGTACCAATGTTTAATGGTAAGAATGGTTTAAAGTATGAGATGTGGAACAAAAGGATGAAAGTATTTTTACAGGCATAGGGAAATTATATTTGGCTATTAGTTGTCACATGATATGATAGTTCAAAAAGGGAAAAGACTGCATCCAAGAAGGAATTAAAGAAGAATAACAAAATAGCAATGGATTTCATTTGGGAAGGATTACCTAATATGGTAAGAGAAAAGGTTGGTAAATATTCATCAGCCAAAGAACTTTAGGAGAAGTTGCATGAAATATATTCTTCACCCATCGTAGATTCATAAAATTTCAAAGAAGATGCAGATACAGATCAAGAGGAATTATTTTCACCATGTCAAATAGATTCAGAAGATGAAGAGTACATAATCACCAGAGGTATGTTGTTTTTCTTTAATTGTGAAAAAAATAGACATCTTGAAATAGAATGCCATGAAGGAATTGAGACAGAAAAACTAATTGAAAAGGAAGAAAATTATGAAGAAGAATTGATTAGTGGTTTAGATGAACTAAGAGAAGAAAACAAGTCACTCAAGAAAGAATTGATGGAACAAAAGGAAAGTGTTCACATTTTTGAATAAGCCCAACAGGTCATCGAGAAATTAAAAATTTAGCTAGAAGAAGTGAAAAGAATAAAAGAATTCATGAAGTCTCAGATAATGAAGAAAGAAGAAGAGGTTGAGAAGCTTGAAGAAGAAGTTGTCACATTGAGAATTCAAATCATCTAGCTCAACAAGAATGTTGAAGTGACAGAAACATCCACGTTAGTTATAGAGAATGAAGAGAAGCACTCTAGGTTGCTAGAAAATAAGAATGAAGAAAATAGAAAGAGTTATGCAGAAGTACTCAAAGGAAGGAATCATGGTCAACCAGAATCTAAGAAAACTATTGAAGATACATCTCCAAGAAGACCATCCATATTCAATCCACAAAGAACCTTCAATCATGATCATGATCAGTCAAGGAAAAAATTCAGAAGGACTACGCCACAAATAAGATCATTCACTCCTAGGTATGCAAATTTCTTTTATGGTCATTATTTTTATTGTACTAACTTTGGAAATAAGGTTGCAGATTGCGGGGATTAAAAAAGAAATGTTCAAGCAAGAAATGTCTATGTGGCCCCAAGTAACATTAAATGTTACAAATTTCATAACTATGGAAACATAGCTAGTGATTGTAGAAGCATGATTGATACTTCCATGAAAGAGAACACTGATATCATATGTAAGAAAGTATGGATAAGAAAACACGAAGAATAGGTGAACAAAGACTAGGTCCCAAAGATCGCAAGATTGACAATCAAACGAGATGAAGAAAATTCTACAAAGAAAAAGAAAGATGGAAAATACAGAAAGGTTTGGAAAACAAGTGAAATAAAATAAGGACAAGTAAATAAGGAACAAGTTCAAGAGATTGTACTTTCAGACATTGTAGTGAAAGATGAATCCACGGAAAAAAAGAAAGAAGTCAAAGCTTAGAGAGATGATGAATCTACCAATGAATATGATGATGAATACACATCAGAGCAGGAATTGTTCTGAGACATTCGTCTTAGAGTCTCCCAAGTAACATGAATATTAGACAGGGGAGTCTATGCGATAGTTGTGACAGACCAAAGAACCATCCTTCGAGAAACTTGCATAGTTTAAATAGATAGATCCAGAACAGTCAGTTAGCAGAAGTACAATCAGTTGTAGTAGTGAAGACATCATGATAGTACAATGATAAATGGGTTAACATTATGGAGAGTTATGCAGTAGTGTCTTGGACAGTATGGACAGAGATGGATTCATAAGAACACTTAGCAGGTTTGGAAAGATATATGATAGTGGACAAGAGCATGGATTCATAGATTGGTTCTGAGAGTGGTTCAGAGACAAAGGAACATTACCATAATGGATGATAATTACACAAAAAATGGCTCGAACAATGCTAATGGATTCAAAATTGACATATATTTTTTGGACACATGCAGTGCATTAAAAAATTCACATTCAAAATGGAGTAATGTTCAGAAACAACAATGACAAAAATCCCTACGATCTATGGAAAGGAATACCAACAAATGTGAAGCACTTCAAAGTATTTGGAAGTAACAATTGATGAAACAGGTGGACAAAAATTAAAGGAAGAAGAAAATGAATCAATGGAACAAAATTATGAAGAAGAAGCAGAAGATGAAGAAGAAGTCTACATCGAACAACCAGAATGATTTTAGTTGTCAGAGAACGAAGATTACGTATGCAAATTGAAGAAGGCCTTGTATGGTCTAAAACAATCTCCTAGAGCATGGTACTCTAGACTATATAAATATCTACAGCAGGCAGGGTCCAAAAAAGGAAGTGCAGATAACAACCTCTACATCAAGGTAACTCAAGATAGTATTTTATTAATTGAATTTTATGTTGATGATATTTTTTTGGAAGCAATGATGATAGGTTAAGCCAGAAATTTGCAAAGGATATACATAATGAATTTGAAATGTCATTACTCGAAGAACTATCCTTCTTTATGGGTCTTCGGATAGGTCAAAGCAACCAAGAAATTTTTATTTCTCAAACTAAGTATATCAGAGAAAGGCTAAAGAGGTTCAGAATGGAATATTGCAAACCAGTTACCACTCCTACGCAAACCAATTGCAAGTTCAACAAATATGATGATTCAAAGTCCACAGACTAGAGTAATATATGTCAATGATTAGTAGCTTACTATATGTGACAACATCCAGACCAGATGTAATGCAGGTAGTTGGACATATGTCATGATTTCAAGCAGAACCAAAGGAATCACATGTCTTAGCAGTGAAGAGGATTTTCAGATATCTCAAAGGAACATAAGATTTTGGATTATGGTATCCAAAAGGAAAGGATCTATCACTTATTTCCCACATAGATGCAGATTGGGCAGGTTTCATTGACGATCGACGAAGCACTAGTGGAGAAACGTTCTACTTGGGTGAGTGTTTAGTATCTTGGCTAAGAAAGAAACAATCATCAATATCTTTATCTACAGCCGAAGCAGAGTATATTGCAGCAGCATGATGTTGTACACAGGTTTTATGGATGAAACAAACTTTGACAGATATACAGGTTGAGTATGATGAGCCCATTCCAATCTATTGTGATAATACAAGCACCATCAGTATCTCAAAGAACCCGGTGATGCACTTCAAGACGAAGCACATTCCAATAAAGTATCACTTTCTACAGGAACAGGTTGCAGAGAAGAACATCAGAGTTGAATATGTGGGCACAAAAGAACAAGTGGCAGACATCTTTACAAAACCGCTTCCAAGAGAATCCTTTGAGTATCTTCGCCAGAGACTCAGAGTAATTTCTACTCCAAAATGAATGCTATTGAATTCTTATCTTATATGTCTTAGATTTACATGATGAAGCACCATAAAGAGGACAGTTCATATTGGGAGCTCAATTTCAGGAAGATTTCAGTTAGGGGGAGCAACCTCGGATGGAAAGATACCTTTGCCATTGATGACAAAGGGGGAGAGATTTATCAGATGCAAAGGTAAATTCTTAGAGAAAGAGCACAGAGGCATGGTTCTAGGGGGAGCGATGGTCACAGGGGGAGCATGAGTGATATGACTTCATATCCATCGTACAGTTCCCACATGATGAGAATAGTTGTTATTAATTAATGAGGATTAATTCTCGCACATTTCCCTTGGTCATCGTGTACACAAATGTTAGTTACCATTTAATGACTGACATGCACCATACATATGAAGGGGAAATTTTGAACAATGAATTGGCCCCTAATGTTTGATTAGGGTGTACATATCAAACATGAAATCAAATTTATGCATGGAATCCTCACACATACCCAAGTGCATTGAAACTGAAAAGGATGGTGAAAAACAAGAAGAAAGAACCATTCTATGGAGACACATTAAATTCATTAGCTCATGAAAGTAAGGATTTTTATTGATCTTTAGTGTATAAGTGGTATTCTAAATTGTCTCAAGAAGAAAATCTCAAGAACAAAGATTGGATGCCATAGATAGTAAAAGTCGGATGCGTCCATGAGGCATTTGATTTAAGAGAACTAGTCACCTGAATCACTAAGAGATTCAATTCAAAACATTGTCATTGAGGTTAAGGAAAGTAGAAGAACTCTTGTACCATTAACACCGAATACTTTCATAAGGATGCTTCGGCTCCTGACACTAGACATTCATGAAGCTTCATGAAGAAAATTACTTTTTGGACGCCCAAGGTGGTGGCATGAGTTTTCTCAAGGAATTCCTAGTAAAACCTCTATTTGGATCCTCAAACATAAGTGAAATCAACACATTCATGTTGGCTTAGTATTTTAGGGAATTTACCTGTATTTTCACAAAAGATGTGGGTCAAGAATCAACAACATATGTCCCCATATATATTTTGTATATACTCTATTAGTCGGTAAAGAAGGGTGTTATCTTCAATTGGGCCCAAGTCATCTCAAGTGATATCTCTCACCAGTTCTCTAATTTCATTTAGACCAAGAGATTCTACATGACCTCTTATTTGGTTTTGGAAGTTGCTTACTGTAATACATTAAACGGCATTCCCCCAAAGGGAAATGCCAATTTTGAGCAAGACCTTGTTCAATTTTGGTATCCCACACTTTGGAAGCACAAGGCCCCATTTTATTTTTACCAAGTTCAAGATTCCTTCATCAAGGAATGTAGAACCATGCTTACAGGGAATGATCCGGCCATGGTTATAGAAGCAACCATGGAGTTTCTCAAGGGGAAAGGAGTATGTGTATTTAAAGAACAATTCACATATAAAAGTCTCTTTGGTTTTAAAGGAAAACCATTGCTTCTTCCTCAGTTCATGTGTGACATATTTTTGGCATATGAGTTATGCAAACAATACATGACATGGTCCTTATTATTTTGACAAGAAGAGAAAGAGGCAATTTATTCCCTTGCCATTTAAAACTACCTAGATTACAATAAAAAGTTCATCAAGTCTCACCGAGATGGCAAGGTTCTTTGAATCCTTTTATATGAAAGAGGTAGAATCCCTCAACGACTTTAATATGGAAGGTATTTTCACAGCCCATAAGTTTTCGATCTATAATTCCTTAGTTTTTAATAGGGTGGAAGAAATTTCAAAAGGAGGCGATGACAACGAAGACCCACATGTTGGAGGCAAGGTGGCTACTACCCTGAGCAAAATTATGCCCAAGAAGAAGAAACAAGATGCACATACTGTGGTAAGTTCAAATGTTGATGCAGTTGAGGCCTCTCCCTTGGAAGAAAACAAGTAGTCACGACATAGACAAAAGGGTTGATCCACAACTAGTGTTAAGGGTTGCGTGGTGCATCACCCCCACAAAAGTCCTCCAGGTCGCAAGGATTAGGATATTAATGTGGGAATAAAGGAGAATAAGGAGGGATGTGTAGGTGATGGACATGGTGGGGACCCCCCTCAATACCAATTGGAGGCCACACATACGATTTCCCATGTTACCAAAAGAAAAAGGAACCAAGATGAAGATTCTTCTCCAAATCCCAATGATTTAGAATTGAACACAACCGACATGGAAATTGATCAAGTCAATAACATGACTGGATGGGATGTAGTGCAATTCGAAGAGAGAAAGTTGATAGCAGAGGATTTGACCCATTAATTTTTGGGAAGAATATGTCACCCTTCATCATGCCAAGTACAACAAACAATCCAAGAAGCTTCATATCAAAAGAGTTAATATGAAGGATAAAAAGGTGACAGGGAAATGGAGCTCCAAAATTGAATTTAAGGGATTGAAACCTTTAGTGGTTCTCAAGTTTCATCAAGCTACCGATGAGGCTCTAGCTTACTCAATAACAGAGTAGGAAATAGAGAATGAGAGAGTGAAAAAGAGGGTGAGGGAACTTGGAGATGCCCTTATCCCAAAGCCATTATTTGCACAGCCATTAGCTATGATGATTCTTGAGGAGGTCCCTGAATAAATGGTTGGATCAAGCTCCAAATTCAATAAATCCACAAAAATGTTCGTCAATGTCCATAAATATGTAGCTGAAAATATTGATAAAATACTTGGACTTATGTGGGAGGCTTGGGAAATTGTTGTCGAAGCTAGTGTCATAGTTGGAAGGATTCACACCCTTAGTGAAATTTCTACGGGATGATAAGCATTTATACAAGAACATGGTAAGCACATTCATGGATAGAATATCCAATATGGACGAATCTATAAGGCAAAAGAAAGATCTACCTTCTAAAAGAAGATTGAAGCAAATATATGGTGGATGGCCTGGGAGAATAAACAATCTTCAAAAATTGAGTACCACTTGTGATTCTTTGATGGAAAAGAAGACTGTGTTATTTTTTAAAGTTCTTGATATTATAAAGGAACTAGATGGTTCCCTTTTGATAAAAGACTCAATGTTGCTAAACAAGGATCAGATGGAAAACTAATCAAGCATATTGAGGGTCACATGGGAAACAAAATTTGATTTTCTCGTAAAGTTTCTAGAAGATGAGCTACGATGATGGCTGGTCAGTTTTGTGAACGAGAATGAATATCAATCATCCATATTACAACAACATTAGGACACATTGAAGAAGATTGAGGATGAGTTGTTCGAAGTTAAGGTAAAACAAGACATAACCATAGCATCATTACGTGAATATGTACAAGAATGGATGAATGTTGTGTTAAAATCAATCGTTAATCCATCGTAATATTGAGGATCAAATAAATTCCCATGACAATTCCTCCCAATAAGCTCCCTCTTATTTAAAGAATGATAAAGAAGCCAGATGGATCGTTCTTTGCTTCCATTTTGTGATTACTAGCTTTGTCTAAAGCATTTCCCTTACTTTTCTCCATTCTTAGTTTGCAAATCATCCAATGTTGTCAATTCAAGTATTGTTGTTTGTAGGATTGATTTTTTACTATCCCTTTTTTCCTTTGAGGTTGTCTTTGCATAATCTATGGTCCACGGGAGCCCCATCCCAATCCCTTAGGGAAAACACATTTTCTATTTCTCATTTAAATATCACTATTATTGTGTAGTGTCGATTTGTTGCACACATTTTATTTGATATTGAACAATGAATTTGTACTTATTTTTTGAAATCCCATAGAGAGATATCTTGGGGGCTCATAACTTTTGTGGTTTCAGACTTCTATTTAATTATGAAATCTCCAGAATGGGTTTCCTTTATAGCCCTATGATATGAATGTTGCTAAATCATTTAAAGTTCTCTGAAAGAGGACCATTTCTGCTACTCTTTGTCATGTTGTTTTGCAAATATGTCATTGTATTTTGCCACGATAATGGAAGTGGTAAAATAGTAGAAATGATTGTTCTTACTTCATAATTTAAATTTCTATATTTTGAATATGTTTTTTTCAGGTTCCACTCTCAGGCATTAGATTGTGAATGATAAAAGTATCTATCTAGGAGTGACATAATTATTATTTGAGTGAGAAATAGATGCAGACCACCTATTTAAAAACGAAGAGGGTATCCTTGGATTTCCTTAAGAATACCCTATAAGGTTGACTCTCGTCCTTAAGAGGACAACAACTCTTTTCTGAAGAAGTCATGCATAAACGTCAATTAAAATATTGCATATTCATTTAAAAACACATATTTTTTCCACTAATATATTTATGATCTATTTGATCTAGAAAAACTTGTTGAAAAAAAAATTAAAAGTAATGTGTTTGATGAGACTCGTAAATCCTTCACAAATTTGTACAAGCTTTAACCAAGCAACGTTGCTCTAATTATTTCTAATGACTTTTATGATGTTGCTCTTCTCAAAAGTATATTATCATGCTAATTGTCTACAAGCAAGTCACTCTACCCAAACAACAATTACAATGGAAACCATCGATTCACATAAAACAATAGAAAATATTGGAGGTATAGCCTATAGGTGCCTGTGTCCTATGGGAGTACAAATTTAGCAATCAAAATTTGCAGTAATGGGGGTTAATTCCTTCGAAAACGTAGATGGCACAACACACAAATGACCTGTGTTTGCATTATGTGGGGGAGAAGAAAGTATAACCCTCGCAACACAAGTTTCACAATTACAGTGTTAACTTAAAAATATACTCTTATGGAATATAATTAACGATGAAACTTAGTTTCAAAAATGGTTGTTGTTGATTAAATCCAGCTTAGTATTAACAATTCTGTGATTAAGCACTATTTCAATTTATATTTTCAAATTAATTTTCATGTTATTGGATGGATTAGGTAGATCATTATTATTAATAATAATTGGATAGATCAATTTTAATTTTAGTGAAAGTTAACAGGGAAGGACAATATAAGCAAAGAAGAGGAAGTTAATCATCATCATTACCAAAAATAATTCAAATTAAAAATCATTTTCTAAAACCATCCATCCCAACACCACTTCCTATAACGACATCACATAAATTTATCCTTATATGTAGTTATACAAACAAATAACAAAAAAAATCATAGACTCCTCTGACCATCCATCTACCCTTGGTGTCTAGAGTCCAAAAAAATAGTAAATTGCCTTATACTATGCATTTTTTTGTGCATAAAACCTATATCCACAGGCCACAAAACCCTGAACTAAAATGCGAGACACCTGGAATTAAAAATTGGAAGAAGAAGGTATCCTCCTATTTGTGGAGGCAATAGGGCAGAGGTTGAAGGCTTGAAACAGACTTAGCAAAGGTGCTTGATTCACAAGTCAAGAAAGTGGATGATGATGATCCATATGACCGTCACTGTATGCTTACTGTATAAAAGTATGCCGCCATTGAAGAAACCTTTCACCTTAGGGGCGTTTTGTCACATAACCAACAGAATTTAAATTTGACCTACATTGCTTGTGTGTAACAGAACCAATACAATTTACATTTGACCTATATTGCCACTGCCAAAATAAAGGAACACATACGGTGCTACATATGAGGACCACCTTCACTACATTCAACAATGGGATCGACCATCCCACTACTGGACAATGATTTAATTACTAGCCTTAAATTCGGATTGTCGCCACACCCTTTGCATTCAAGACAAAACTAATTCCAGCAGCTTAGTATGGACACATGTTGAATTCAATCCCCAGGGTGTCATCCCATCATGTCGAAGAAAAAACTGTAATGAATACATTAGAAAATGAGAATTTTTTTTTTAGAAGAACAAACTGTAAATAAATCATTGGAAAATGATAATTTTTTTAAGAGCGTTTTAAAAATATGAAGAACCTAGCTTATATTAAGTTATGCTTCCATAGCTTAGACTCACCAGGATCCTTATCAATTCATCACATATAAGTATCATCAAATAAATATGCAAATATGCATCACTTGTAAATTAAGTGATCAGGATTAAAAGACATGGTGTTTGTGGAAAAAAAAGGTTTTCAGGAGTTAGAGTGGTTGAAAAAAAAGTTGTTATCTTATTTATTTGGGTTGAAATTTTACTTTGTGATATGTTTACTTTGAGTGAACCAATTGTTGATGAGTATATATGATCTATTCATGAGTTGTTGATCATGTTTTTTGCCTTGAAGAATCTAGGGTTTACCTTGTATACCATCCTTGGAATGAGGAGAAGTGCCCAAGTAGTTTTCCCTTAGACATGTTCCCCCAAAAAAGCGGAAAAACTTTGGTGTATTGATCAATGGCCTTTGGAAGTTGGTCTTAAAGTATGAAATCCTCCAACATCATTCCTCACCGCTATGAGAATTTAGAGTCATTTGTACCTCACTCATTGAATAGGTTAGCGAAAGACACTTGCCACCTTATGTCACATGGTTCGAAGTAATAATACATTTGTAATATTGTTACTTTTAAAAGGGAAGTTATGGTTAAATAGGAACAATGGTGAGAGGTGGCCCAATTAAAGCAATTAGAAAGGATATGGAATAACCAAGTACGATATGCCAATTTCATAACCCTTCGAAATCCTTTCTAACCCATATCCTTATAATTGCTTTAATTGGGCCACCTCTCACCATTGTTCGAAGGATTAGAAATGTTTACATTAGGTGTGTTGTTTATGTGTATGAGTTCATTGCTTATGTTAGGTGCATCACTTATGTGCATGACCATCTAACTTATGTGATTGGTTTATCACTTATATGCATTAGTTCGTTGTTTGTGTTAGAGGAATTGCTTATGTTTGTCACTTATGTTGCCTATGTGACATTGTTTTAGTTCACACCATGCTCACATGTTGAAAATCTACTATATCTATAAAACATCTCAATTTTTACTTTTTTCTATGTGAAGTCCTATGAGTCTTTTTCCATAGAAAAAATCACGATTTCTTTTCATAAAAAGAATTGAAATCACATTCTTCAAGTGCATATGGCACGTTACATATATGGTCTTACAACATTAATAGATATCCAATTAGATTTTGACATTAACAACAAAATCCAAACATTTATGTGACAATGGCCTAAATTTGACCCTTTTTACCCTTCTTCTTTTTCACCATTGATCAACCCCTTGGAGGAGGTCCAACAACAACCACTTGTAGATCAAATTTATGCAATTCTAAATTTTGAACAAGACAGTATTCCGTATCAAAGTTGGAATTTTTAGATTCATGTGATCTTTTAACTCCTTTTGATGCATCGTTTCAAACTAACTCTCGGGAGGAGGAATCCCCCACTTTCATTTCTTCTTCAAGAATCCATGTTGTCTATTTTATACCATCATTCTTTATTTCGATTTCTTGTTTATTGACTTTCATGGCCTTGCATTTTGGGAAATATGTTGCACTCTACTCTTTTTCATCCTATGAAAAAGAAGGATCATATCGATGCTAGCTTTTAGATTTGAAGAACTACCCCTTTTTCCGTTTACGTTGACTTCTTGCTTGTGGACAAGTTTCATGAAGGTGATTTGTTTCATGATGGAACCAACACCTAAAGGCAATGTTTTCATATTCCATACTATGGATCCATTTGCGATTTCCATATTTCAACAACATTATTTCTGGAAGACCTTTACTAAGGTCAATCTCCACACAAATACAAGCACATGTAAACAATTCGTCTTGAGTCCACTTAGAATCATACTTTAAAAAGCTAACCATAGCATTTCCAATATCTTTAAACACTAAAGGGTGCCAAAAGGGGAAGATGCATATTTGGGAGTTAGACCCAGACCAACATTTTGGGTACCACTATAGTAGTGGGATCAAAATCCGGAAACCATGGGGTAATAAAGAGCCCTACTCTCCCCCATAACCAAGGTTCCTCCTTAAATATTTTATGGTAATCATCTCGGGAATAGAATTGAACTACAAAGAAACCTTTAGAGCATAAAATGATATGGCAATTCTTGGTCCAGTTAGAATATATCCATTGGTGCTGATCTGTCAACTATCAAAGTTCATAGTTTGATTAGAAAGCCATATCCTTGTTGAAATAACTCCATTCAATTGTTGGAAGCTCAAGGTTGGAGAAGGAGAAGATGGAGGACATTACTTTCAAGAAAATGATAGTGTATTGTCTCACTACAACAATACAACATTTTAGTGTCCTATTTTGTAATACAATTTATGTAAATTGGAAAAAAGGCACACAATAGTCTTTTGGCATCTTGTTTTTGTGTCTTATTATGCATCATTTTTACAAATTTTGGGTCTTTTATGCATCTAAATTGTGTTTATTTTGCATCCTCTTGCATCCAAATTTTCATTGCTTTTCTTGTTTTGCATCGATGTTGTGTCTCTGTTGTGTCACATTTTGCATACTTAGTGTGTCATCTTTGCATCCCTCTTACATCGTTCTTCAACTTTTGCATCCCCTATTGTGTCCCTCCCACATCCATTTTGTTTACTTTATATCTAATTTGCATAAATTTACCATCTCTTTTTCATCTCATGTTGTTATCCTTATTGTAAGATTTCCAACAAGTTATCGCATATCCAAATCCAAGTTTGAATGCATGAGTTATTGTGTCAAGAAGTTGATTTTCTATTTTCCAACTCAATGCACATGTATATTGGCATTTTAGATTCAAATCTCTTCACCTTCTTGTGAGTGTGTTCCTTATATGAAAAAATGCATCACTAATATATGCGAGCGTGCCACTTATGTTAGGCATAGCACTTATGTTAGGTACATTGCTTGTGTGTGTGTGTGTGTGTGTGTGTGTGTGTGTTCATTGCTTATGGTAAATGCATTGCTTTTGTTCATGACTTTGTAACTTATGTGGTTGGTTTATCACTTATATGTGTCAGTTTGTTGTTTGTGTTAGATGAGTTTCTTATGTTTGTCACTTATGTTCCTATGTGACATTGTTTTATCTCACACCATGCTCACATGTTGAAAAAATAATATATCTATAAAACACCTCAATTTTACTTTTTTCTATGTGAAGTCCTATGAGTCTTTTTCCATAGAAAAAAATCACAATTTATATTCATAAAAAGAACGGAAATCACATTCTTCAGGTGCATATGGCACATTACATAAATATTCTCTTACAACATTCATAGATATCCAATGAGAATTTTTCACTAAAAATAAAAGCCAAACCTTCATGTGGCAATGACCTCAATCCAAACTTACCCCCATTCTTTTTTACCACTAACCAATCCCCTATAAGAGGTCCAACAACAATCACTTATAGATCAAATTTATGCAATTCTGAATTTTCAATGGTGCATTGTTCCTTATCAAAGTAGGAATTTTCAGATTCACGTGATCTCTTAGCTCCTCCTCTTAATGCATCAAAACCTCATAGATTCCTTTGACCATCCATCTACCTGGGTGTTTAGAGTCCAAACAAATAGTAAATTGCCTTACACTATGCAATTTTTGTCCATAAAACCTATATCCACAATGCACAAGACCCTGGACTAAAATGGCAATAAATTGGAATTAAAAATTGGAAGAAGAAGCTATCAGCCTATTGTGGAGGCAACATGGTAGAGGTTGAAGGCTTGAAACAAAATTAACAAAGGTGATTGATTCATAAGTAAAGAATGGGGATGATGATGATCCATATGACCATCAATGTATGCTTACCATATAAGAGTATGTCGCCATTGAAGAAACGTTTCAGATGAACAATCCCAACCTAACAGAGGATTCCAATCTTGTACTAGCAAGGTGGTTGTCTAGGTGATATTTTGCAAGATATTTTTGCCTCCTTTGAAAAAATAATAATCCATGACAACATAACTAAAGCCAACTTTTAAATGAGTTAAACTAGAGATCTTTCAACTCAATACAATGTATGTAACAAAGCTCATAACCAACTCTATTGACACCTTACTTTAAAAATGACTAAATGATTAGCAAGTTATGTCTATTCTAGAGACAAGCACCTAACTAGATAATGTCACTATCCATGCATGAGTAAAGAATGGATTTACCTTCAAAAGATTCATTTATGATGTTAAGTTCATGCATGATCCCATGCTTCTCTCGCTAGTATTCATACTATAATTCGTGGAGCCTTCAGCCAATTGGTTTCTCATCAATCATTTGGGATTTTTATCAACAAGGAAATGGGAAATTTCATGCACCACTAACCTATTTAAAATCCTTAACAGGTGAGATCGCCTCCCCCTAAACTAATGATTCTAATAAAAAAACAAAAAGGGTTTAAAAACCTCATTTGTCAAAGTTGATGAGAGTTGTGAAAGAAGTTGCAATATTCACGTCCCTATATCCAAGGAAAAATCCCATCAACATCGACAATCCTTGTCGAGAATTATTCACATTTTGTTCATCCATAATGTAGCATCCTTCCTCACATTAACCTTGCACTAATCTTTTGAAACTATTTTTTTTCTCGAAAATCTCCTTTCTAGGGTTTTTATTGCCATGGTGGAGTCCTAGAGAGGAGCTTCTACTTCTTTAGATATTAAATATAAACAAAATGTCAAGCCCAAATGCACTACAGAAGTTTAATCTCCTTTGTAAAACAAGTAAATTTTCTTTCCACTACCTTAGAGTTTATTAGCCAAGAGCATGCCAATTTTGTTTTATTGTTTTTTTTTTTCATATTTTTATTTAACCATAAAAATTTGATAAAAATCACAATAGAAGTTAGAGAAAGATAAATTACAAAGAAATCCACATGCTTAATTTAATTGTTGACCCCCCCCCCGCCCTCTCTCTCTCTCTCTCTCTCTCTCTCTCTCTCTCTCTCTCTAGGAACGATTGTGGGTTACATCCAAGCAACTTTGTAAAACCCAAAACCTCCACACAACTAATACTGATACGATTGTGGGTTGCATCCAAGCAACTTTGTAAAACCCAAAACTTCCCCACAACTAATATTGATACAATTGTGGGTTGCATCCAAGCATGCTTCAAATCAGGTCGAGGCTAAGGGGCTCTCTCTCTAGGACCCAGGGAGGCTTGAACTACCCAACTATAATAAGTTAACTAGAAGCAGTTTAGCCACATTCTCCAAGGGGAATTAATTTTACTCACACAAAAATTGCAGTAAGAAAAAGATGATTGAAAAGGAATTAAGGGTCGTTAATTTTGAAGTTGTCTTTGGAGTGCAAGTTCTTGTGTTCATGTGATAACATTCTCCTCACTTTGGTATGCAAGTTTCTATGTTGATATGAATGCATTATGGGTTAATAAAATCTTTGTTAATTCTGAATTTGGTTTTGGAGTGCAAGTTCTTATGTTATGTGATAACATTCTTCCACTTTGGCATGCAAGTCTCTATGTTGTCGTGATAACACTCTCCCACTTTTGTATGCACGTTCTTATGTTGTTGTGATAACATTGTATCTAACTTTGATAGTAACATTGTTGTCATGCTTTATAAGTGATCTTTGACTTGTAGTTGAGATTTAAGGGATATATTATAGGCTATCATGTTATAGTAAACTACCCCCATGTTGTGATTCTTCTTCTTATTTTTTTCTTTTATGATACGTTGTGAGTCTCTTTAACACATAGATGTTATCTATGTGATGTCCATAATAATTGAAATTATAATTACTAAAGTCACATATAATTTGGTTGCAATCTATGTGATGCCCTTATAATTGCAAGTATTATGACTAAAGTCACATATTCCTGTGTTAATATTTCATTCCACATTAATACCTTGCCTCATATCTCATCTCTAGATTGTGGTTGTTCTTTATATGATGTTACACACTATATCCATAGTAACATATCACTACGTTGGGATTTCATTCCAAATTAATACTCATCGTCTGATTTTTTGTGTGTGTTAACATCTTTGTTGGTGTGTGTGTTGTGAAGAATTCCTCATGCACAATAACTATGAGGTGGAGATGGTTTGTGAGGCACTTGTGCACCAAAAACTTTTCTAATTCAAATGATGGCTTTAGGATGCAAGTTCTTGAGTTGATGTGACAACATCATTTGTCACTCTAAGAATAACATCAACAACAACTTCAGTGTCATGCCTTGTGGTTGTTATCAATGTGATGCTATGTTGATACAATGGCATATCCTTATGTTGGGATTTTATTCCACATTAATACTCATCTTCTAAGGCATTGCATACCCCAAAATATTTGTCAATTTAGAATTTAGTTTGGGGTAAAATTCCTTAGGTTGATGTGATAACATCCTCTCTTAATCTAATACTAACATCAACAATAGTGGTGATGCCATTCCTTGTGGTTTGTATTTGGCTTATGGTCATTATCTACTACAATGACATATCCTTATTTTGTGATTTCACTTCACATTAATACTCCTCTTCTAAGGCACCACCCACATCAAAATATTTGTCAATCTGGAGACTAGTTTGGGGTGCAAGTCCCCAGATTGATGTGATAGCATCCACCCTAACTCCAATGTCCCTAACTTGATCTGATAACATCCTCCCTCACTCCAATGTTAACATCATTGAAAGACCATCTTGCTACAACGACACATTTATGTTAGGATTTCATTCCACATTAATAATCCTCTTATAAATTTTATGTGGATGTTAACATTATTATTGAGTGTATGTGTGTTGTGAATAATCCCACACATATAACAATTTTAAGATAGATATGGCTTATAATGCATTACCCACATAAAAATAATTCCAACCCAAATGTTGGTTTTAGAGTTGTTGATGCAAACAAATGTTCATTGTCAATTGTGGGAATTCACCTAAAGATAAGGCCCAATTAGCCTCTTCTTCATTTGAGATAGTAAATTCCTCTAGTTTACCACCCAACTTCAAATACTGAGTTTAGTGTTTGAAGGACAAAACTCCGAGTTCTAAATGCAATTCTAATCTAACACAAAATGTAGTCCTAAAATTTAAGCACCAAGCTAGGATTTCATTAACAACGAGCTTATATGGAACCAAAAGCTACAATGACCATTAATAACCAAAAGTTTATGCTTGAGAAAATCAATGAGATTTGAAGATTTTAGTAGAATGGTAATGGATTTCCCCTTAATAGTCCTCGCAAAAATTTGATAATACTACACACAATAATGACCTAGATCCAAGGAAGTAGTCTATCTTGAGGATGCTCCCAGATCTGCTCGAACCCCTTTGAAACACCCATAAAATAATAGATCTCACCAAAAACAACTTGGATCTAATTAAACTTGCTTAGATCAATTCAAGAGTTTTTCGATCTAATTAAACATGCTTAGATATATTCAAGAAAACACCCAACTATTCAAAGTGACTCACGAGTCACATATGCTTAGATCTATTTATTTTGTCGAGAGGGAAAGTAAATACAAGGAAAACTCCCCATTCTAAAATGAGGACTGTTGAGCTCCAGTTTTGTCATACTTTCCATCATATAAATACACTTATCATTACACCTTCTCCCTGCATTTCGTCAATAATATATTGCTAATTACACCATAAACCTCCATTATCTCTTGTTATTCATCCTATGTGGTTAATACATAGTTTTCCATATTTTTAGTGATTAAAAGGATGATTATTGAATAGTTTTGTCGATGATGGTTTAATCCTATGTTTGTATGTCCAAGCAACATGTTCTGTACTGTTCAGGTTCCGGTATATGCATTGTCCATGTTCTGGTACCTATATTGTTCTTGTTCCGGTACTCGTATTGCAAGGCATCCGATACTCCAAGTCATCCGGTACCAGAAGGTTCTACAGTCATCTAGTACCTACACATTCATCCAGTACCCACACTCCATGTCATTCAATACTCTGCAGTGATCCAGTACTACCTTTGCGTTCATCCAGTACCAACTCTCTGCCTCTTCCGATACCAGCTTCATTCTGTACCAGATTGCGCCTATTCCGGTACTAGCTCCATCCAGCACTACCATTGCGTTGGTCCAATACCCATAGTCATGATTGTGTTCATTTGGTACTAAAACCCTGGCTACAAGATTCTAGTACTAATTGTTCTAATCCGATACCAATTGTTCTAATCCAGTACCAACTGTGCTAATCCGATACTAGAAATAATTCAAAATTTTGGAAAGCTTCTAGAGGAAAATCCAGTACATGGGTTTTGTCCAGAATGATGTTTACATGCGGACATGTGGGACAGAATTCACCCATATCACACGTGTGGACCTCCATCTCAGGGGGGAATGATTCTGCTAAAATTATTGAAAAACTCAAACTGCCAACTTGCGCCTCGATTTCCGTGCATATGGCATTAGATCTAGAAATTCTACAAAATGGGTTTTGTCTAGAATATGGAAAATTGAGTACAATGTGGGAATTTTTTCAAAATTATAATTGGTTTGGAAGATATGGGTGGGGGACTAACTCGAATCTGCCCAAATTGCAATAAAACCCAGATTTTTGAGGATTTTATCTAAAATTGTAAATTTTGAAATTAGAGCTTTGGGATTCGGTCCCATCCACTCCTCAATGATTCTTCATGTATAAGTAAGCCTCATGAGACTGAGGGAAGGGGCAAGAATGATTATCATCATTATGTTAGTATGTTCTCATATGTAGAGATTWGGATCTGTAAGAAAGGTGTTGTAAATTTCTGAATTTGAATTGAATAAGAAAGTGTTGATGTTATGAGTCATTGAGCGTGATTACTCSTTGGTTMTGTAAGCCTCTCTAGCCACACATGCTAGGTYAGGTAGGGCCCYCTCAACCTGGTATGTGTTGGTCTTGTTTATTATTTAATTTGCATAGTAATTAAGATTTAGTTAATTGCATTTCTAGCTTACTTACATTTTAATTTAAATTCATCCTTTGTGTGATTGCAATTTGATTTAGTTTTATGAATTCAGGTTCATTAAATACTCATGATTGATTCTTCAGGTGTATGCAATAATGTTCCATCTCTCCCATTGTATTTACCACATCCTTCTTTCGTTGCTCTGTTTCATGTTTATTTGGTTCTAACACACTTATTTCCAGCAGTATGTGCAATTTGATTTCAGAGTATGAGTACATGTTCAAGATCACCCCCAAATTATGTCTCCACATACCTTCACATCAGGTTTCAAATCTCTGTTCTAAATACTCTGTTTTTGCTGATTGCATTTCCCAAATTATCATTGCAACTTACAACCATGTCATTTTTCCAAACTCACTACACTTTGACCATGATTCCCTCTTCCAATTCGTTGCTATCCCATTGTTATTCTCTCTCATAACCACGCCTCCATTTTCTTCATACAAATCAGTTAAAACATACATCAACTTACATTCACAAGAACTCAATTCCATCATAGCCAACATTACATCCATAAACATAAACCCTCTCTAATCAATTGCGCCCAGATTTGAGTTGTTTCGAGATTGGTTACAGAGGTAGACCATTTCCATTCTAGCTCTCATTAATTCTTTGTGAATTGTTCTCATTAGTCTAATAATATATAAAACACAAAGAGTTAAAACCATTCTTCTTATATTCCTCTACATTCACTCTAAAATTATGTTCTTGGAATTAATTAGAAGATTTTATCACATCTGCAATCCATCGAATACGGAAAACACATAGTGCATTTCCTTCCATCTGTTCCTCTTTATATAGATCATTGTTACATATTTTCATTAATTCAGTAGATCCATTATTCCGTTAGGTAGATTTCATCATTGTTGTTGTATCCATTTGAAGAATTGTCTTGGAGTTTTAGTTTCATTTGTTTACAAGTCATTTTCAGATTTTCTTCATAATATTTTAATCTAGTTTGCTTTGATTTAGTTTTCTTGTAGCTTAGCTAACCACTACTAGAATCCATTGAAGGACAAGAAACTTAAGTAAGCTATCCACGATTAATCACACAAACATCACCATGAGTGCATGAAAGACTATGATATAAGCCCTTATAGCACTAAGTATTCCTATGTCCCAGTGATGAATCCTTAGTGTTAATTTGTTGCAGTGTGGGTTTGAAGATTGTTTTGCCAACTTTAGATTAGGCTAGACTAGGCTTTAATTCTGCGTTTCCTGTGCCTGCACCTCGAAGCTTTCGAGCCCCAATTGATAATTAAATGTGGGAATTAATAGTGCATATATATAGCCCCAACATTTTGGTGCTGTTGTCGGGGAGGTGCTAAAGGGATTATAGCATAGGTAGGTTGCTTTTATTTCTTCAAAGCCTTGATTGTTCCTTTCATGCAAGTGTGTTTCTTTTCATGCAAGCGTGTTTATTTTCATGCAAGTGTGGTGTGATTTTAAGGACGACCTAAGGGTGGAGAGAAGACGGTAAGACGCGAGGGAAGAGCCCACAAATCCACTTTAGTGGGGTTACTCCAAAATTAGGTTATCCTCTTCCTTTTAGTTGTTAGAATTTGTGTTTTATTAGCATTAGCCATTTTTTTATATATATGAGAAGAGAAGCTAACTTGTGTGAACAGATAACTTGGTGACAGCAAGATCCTAGTAGCACGGTGGCACTTCAAGTATATAATTGGTTTGCTTACATTTTCTTTTAGTTTGCTTCTTTTTATTTCCTTAGGATTTAAAAAATAATAATTTGGGCACTGTAAGAACCCCCCCTCTACACTAATCCATGTGTGAAACAAGACCCATAAACCATCAACAAGGACTCAAAGATGATCAAGAGTTTGGAAGAACTCTCTCCATCCTAGCAGCAGCTGAGATATCAATCTCTGCCTCGCAAAAAGAACAAATATTGATAGTAGTCAAGAACCTATTTGCCTCTCCAGAAGTGATAGAAAAACAAGATTTCCATAAGCTACATCCACAAGAAGATCTAGAAGCCTTCTTTGATCACCCTTTCCAACCTATAGAGGAGACTGAAGAATCATTCAATGGAGAGAAATTGCTAGAATCTGAGATCGAGGAGTTCTTGACATGCATATTGCCAGATCTAGTATGCATCCAAGAGACAAACCATCCAAAAGAAGATGATCTGCATGGCATGATAGAGTGAGACATGCAAAGTGGTCTAAATGAGGAAGTGAACCAAGAACATCAAGATTACATTGAACATTGGTTCCAGACGACAACAAGATTGAAGCACCACTCTCTTCTTCAACAACTCTCCACATCATCATCAAAGAAGTTGGTTCTTTGTATTCTGGTATGCATTAAAGATTATCTTTCAAACCCAAGTATGAATGTATTTCTACACTTGTTACGCACATGGTTACATTGGAAATATTCTTACACGTGAAATTTAATTTCTTGTTCTTAGATTGGATAGTGTAAAAGTTGCATGTTAGTTAACCTAGTTCTAAATAAATGCAACATTTTTCGTGTTTCTTTTCAAATAAATAAAATGAGATGAAGATAATATTGGTGATCTAACATCAAAAACCAAAACAACTTAAGATATTTCTTCTTATTATTACATGCAGATTTCAGACTATTAATAATAATAGTTGCTCATAAGCCTAATCTTTAAAATATTATGGGGTTTTACAAAATCTTTAAGGTCTGCATAATGATGCCCATAGGTAACTTGTACATCCTAGTTTCATATCAGAACTTGTTATTCAATAAATCTTATCAAATAGTAGCACGAGAGTGAATGAAGCTTCTACTTGTGAGGGAACACAATCTTATATGGAGAAGATGAACTTGGGGACTAGAGACACCTTTAGGTCATTCTCTCATGGACTCATCCACCACACATTAAGTAAGTTTGACCATGATATGTCTTTCGACTAATCTCGATACATAAGTCTATTTTTCATACGAACAATCTTTTATGGGCAATCTATAAAATTTCTTCCAACCCAATACCATCCCATCCTATAAAAAGGTTTTCAAAGATGCTCCCCCATTCACCCATGTGAAATAAATCTATAAATGTTATCTTTAGGGTAAATATTGGGACAAGAGCCTTTGATGGAAAATGGGTGTAAGAGGCTAACCCATCAGGATACTGAATAGGTCTACTGGCAACGGGTACCGACCTGTGGTATAACTAGGCAAACCCATCAGGGCATTGAACAGGCTCGTGGGCAATGGGGCATTCTACTTGGGAAGGATATTTCTTAGATGTCAAAACTACCCCATCGGAGTACTGAATATGCTTGCTGGCAATGGGTTCTGATTTTGATGTCTTTCATTATGCCTAATCTATATTTGTCCGTATGAACAATATACTTGTGTAAATCGTTAAGAAGAAGCATGCATGGTTGAACAA
>JZKD02S1903178.1:275963-296546 GCA_000966675.3 Picea glauca
AGTAATGAAAATGAAATATGTGGTATCCAAATACAAAGCAACATCTATAGTGTCTTCTCTTCATACATCATAAAGCATTCTTAAGTCATGTCAAAGAGGATGAAGTCATTGTTGCATATCCAAGCAAAGAACCACAAAGTAAATATTGGTCTTAAAATTGATGTCCAAGTCCATGCGGCCACCATCACCAACATTTTATAAACCATTCTCTATATGCACACCATTCACCATCACTTTGATACCTCATCCACTGCTTGTCCTCCATTTTTATGATAATTTTGTTTCTCTGTTTGAAATCAATCTGTGGCAGTTTCCAAAGTGTCATTCCATAAGAACCAACACTTACACAAAAGAAACAATGTCACATAAATCTAAAGCAAAGTATCATAAGTTCTTCACCTTGTTTGCATGAGGATATGCAAATCCTTGGGTTTGGGGGTGTGTTGAGCTCCAGTTTTGTCATACTTTCTGTCATATAAATACACTTATCATTACATCTTCTCCCTGCATTTCGTCAATAATATATCGCTAATTACACCATAAACCTCCATTATCTCTTGTTATTCATCCTATGTGGTTAATACATAGTTTTCCATATTTTTACTAATTAAAAGGATGATTATACAATAGTTTTGTTGATGATGGTTTAATCCTATGTTTGTATGTCCAAGCAGCATGTTTTGTACTGTTCAGGTTCCGGTATATGCATTGTCCATGTTCTGGTACCTGTATTGTTCTTGTTTCGGTACTCGCATTGCAAGTCATCCGATACTCCAAGTCATCTGGTACCAGAAGGTTCTACAGTCATATAGTACCTGCACAGTCATCTAGTACCCACATTCCATGTCATCCAGTACTCTGCAGTGATCCGGTACTACTTTTGCATTCATCCGGTACCAACTCTCTGCCTCTTCCAATACCAGCTTCATCTTGTACCAGATTGCGCCTATTCCGGTACTAGCTCCATCTAGTACTGCCATCGTGTTGGTCTGATACCCATAGTCATGATTGTGTTCATCTAGTACTAAAACCCTGGCTACAAGATTCTAGTACTAATTGTTCTAATCTGGTACCAACTATGCTAATCCGGTACTAGAAATAATTCAAAATTTTGGAAAGCTTCCAGAGGAAAATCCGGTACATGGGTTTTGTCCAGAATGATGTTTACATGTGGAAACGTGAGACATAATTCACCCATCTCACACGTGTGGACCTCTATCTCAGGGGGAATGATTCTGCTAAAATTATTGAAAACCTCAAACTGCCTGAACTTGCGCCTCGATTTCCATGCATATGGCATCAGATCTAGAAATTCTACAAAATGGGTTTTGTCTAGAATATGGAAAATTGAGTACTAGATGGGATTTTTTTCAAAATAAGAATTGGTTTGGAAGATATGGGTGGGGGACTAACTCGAATCTGCCCAAATTGCAATAAAACCCATATTTTTTAGGATTTTATCTAAAATTGTAAATTTTGAAATCAGAGCTTTTGGATTCGGTCCCATCCACTCCTCAATGATTCTTCATGTATAAGTAAGCCTCATGAGACTGAGGGAAGGGGCAAGAATGATTATCATCATTATGTTAGTATGTTCTCATATGTAGAGATAGGATCTGTAAGAAAGGTGTTGTAAATTTCTGAATTTGAATTGAATAAGAAAGTGTTGATGTTATGAGTCATTGAGCGTGATTACTCGTTGGTTATGTAAGCCTCTCTAGCCACACATGCTAGGTCAGGTAGGGCCCTCTCAACCTGGTATGTGTTGGTCTTGTTTATTATTTAATTTGCATAGTAATTAAGATTTAGTTAATTGCATTTCTAGCTTACTTACATTTTAATTTAAATTCATCCTTTGTGTGATTGCAATTTGATTTAGTTTTATGAATTCAGGTTCATTAAATACTCATGATTGATTCTTCAAGTGTATGCAATAATGTTCCATCTCTCCCATTGTATTTACCACTTCCTTCTTTCATTGCTCTGTTTCATGTTTATTAGGTTATAACACACTTATTTCCAGCAGTATGTGCAATTTGATTTTAGAGTATGAGTACATGTTCAAGATCACCCCCAAATTATGTCTCCACATACCTTCACATCGAGATTCAAATCTCTGTTCTAAATACTCTGTTTTTGCTGATTGCATTTCCCAAATCATCATTGCAACTTATAGCCATGTCATTTTTCCAAACTTACTACACTTTGACCATGATTCCCTCTTCCAATTCGTTGCTATCCCATTGCTATTCTCTCTCATAACCACGCCTCCATTTTCTTCATACAAATCGGTTAAACCATACATCAACTTACATTCACAAGAACTCAATTCCATTATAGCCAACATTACATCCATAAACATAAACCCTCTCTAATCAATTGCGCCCAGATTTGAGTTGTTTCGAGATAGGTTATAGAGGTAGATCATTTCCATTCTAGCTCTCAATAATTCTTTGTGAATTGTTCTCATTAGTCCAATAATATATAAAACACAAAGAGTTAAAACCATTCTTCTTATATTCCTCTACTTTCACTCTAAAATTATGTTCTTGGAATTAATTAGAAGATTTTATCACATCTGCAATGCATCGAACACGGAAAACACAGAGTGCATTTCCTTCCATCTGTTCCTCTTTATATAGATCATTGTTACATTTTTTCATTAATTCTGTAGATCCATTATTCTGTTAGGTAGATTTCATCATTGTTGTTGTATCCATTTGAAGAATTGTCTAGGAGTTTTAGTTTCATTTGTTTACAAGTCATTTTCAGATTTTCTTCATAATCTTTTAATCTAGTTTTCTTTGATTTAGTTTTCTTGTAGCTTAGCTAACCACTACTAGAATCCATTGAAGGACAAGAAACTTAAGTAAGCTACCCACGATTAATCACACGAACATCACCCTGAGTGCATGAAAGACTGTGATCTAAGCCTTTATAACACTAAGTATTCCTATGTCCCAGTGATGAATCCTTAGTGTTAATTTGCTGCAGTGTGGGTTTGAAGATTGTTTTGCCGACTTTAGATTAGGCTAGACTAGGCTTTAATCTTGTGTTTCCTGCGCCTGCACCTCGAAGCTTACGAGTCTTGGTTGATAGTTAAATGTGGGAATTAATAGTGCATATATATAGCCCCAACAAGGACCCTCCATTGGATGTCGATTATATCATAACTAACAAAGATGATGTGAACACCAAGGTTATGATGGGCTATAGAACAATCCAGGCAAATGAAAATCCCATAAGTGATTGATGCCTATGTGGGATTCCTTGTGCTATAGTCAAAGTACATCTTGTTATTGGGTTTGGCTGAGCGTTTTTTGAATACAACATTCTTGTCACTAAAATCCTCGATAACCATTAGAGGATGATGATGGAAATGGAGAAGTGATTCTCACACTGCTTGGAGCTTAGGTCCCTACAATCTAAGTCCTATGAATCTAAGTCCATTACCAAACACATTACAATGAATAACTGAGTTTGAAGAAGTTGGATGTGGGAGACTCTTATAAATGTGCCCAAAATCTGAATCAATTGGATACAGTGCAACCCAAGTTTGAAATCCAAGATGTGAAGTGGTGAGAACTGGTAAAACATGAAATCAAGGTGGCTGACTCAAACAATAAAATTTAAACATATGAATGTACTTAACTCACACAAAAATCCACCATGGGAAATATCTCCTAAAGGACCGTGGAAAATATAGCCACCAAAGGTTCATGGATGTGAATACCAAGTGTGACAATTACTAAATGATGGTATGCCTCCACTATTTGATGGTGTTTTGACCCCATTGCGAGATGATGGTCTACCCCACCACGAGATGATGGCTTTGCCCCACTAGTGGATGATGCCACTAACAAGTTAGTATCCTCAACAAAAGTGGCATGACAAACCATCATTCATGTCAACTAGAGCAATGCTTCTTGTGTTTGTGGAAGAAATTGCTCTATGGGTAGGAAATTTGCCCTAGGTAAAAATGGGGTGTAGGGATTGGTTGGTTTACATCTTGGTGCGTTTCATTGCGTCATTTTTGTGGCATCCCCAAACCAACCCCATGGAATGCTAAGTGATGCAACTAGTAATGTGTTTTCCCAAAACAAAATATGCAATCATTTTCCTAAAAAGTATATTCGTATTTATTATTATTATTATGAGGTGACACATCAAAAACAATGTACCACCTATTACTATTATTATTATGAGGTGGAAAAAATCTCCGGAAAACTTTCATTCAGTAGAACGTTTAGACTACATAAAAAACAATGTACCACCTATTACTATTATTATTATGAGGTGGAAAAAATCTCCGGAAAACTTTCATTCAGTAGAACGTTTAGACTACGACATTTTAAATGGAATTCATGACTGTGTTGATTGATCATCTCATTTATACTGGTTGTACTGGTAAGGTATTGTGTCCTCCCCTTCATGTCGTTGAATCAAATCAGGCATAACTACACTTCACATAACCAGGGCCCTAAAGAAACTAAGTATGCCGGCTCTCGTGATTGAGATGACTAAACGGTCATAGAGGAACGGGGAAGCTCAATATGCCATAGCTATTCTGGAGTACCGGAGCATAAAAGCATTCTTCACAACTCTATGAGATTCGTAAGATGTGAAGCTGAACCAGGGGTGATAAGAGAGAGCATGGATGGAGAGAAAGGATCTAATAAACGACAGTTCGAAAGAACGATCCGGGAAGGTCTTGCACACGGCAGAGAGATGAAACGGTTGCACTGAACTTGAAAGGCAGAATCTTCAGGTCGATCGCCCCGAATTCATTCCCCTGCCAGGAGGAAAGAGGAGTGCTCAACAGCAGCCCCGGTTCAATTGATACACCGTTTGCCTCGACGTTCAAAAGAATAGATTTGCTGCTTCCTCAGCAGGTTCAAATGATGAGGCTGGTAATGCTTTAATTCAGGTTCCTTTGATCAATTTAAAGATGGTATGGGGCAACTCATAATTTGAAACTTCAATCCTTTTTCCAAATGATTAGTTAGAAATTGGAATGGTTTTCTAAGAAAAAGAAATCAATTGTACGTGTGAAACATTGATTCAAAGAATTGTGTTTAAAAGTGGTTGAGCTTTAGAGTTTAGGGTGGAACTCAAAAAAACTTTCTAAGGATATCTCAAGAATGCAATATCGAGCATGGAGATTTCCCATGCATAGCAACTAGCAAGAAGGATGCAATAAATTGGATTGATAAAATGGAATGGTAAAATTAAAGAAATAAGAATAATAATTAGACATGGAAATGATATGTATGGAAACACTCAAATAAATTGGATTGATAAAATGGAATGGTAAGATTAATGAAACAAAAACAATAATTAGACATGGAATTTGGAAATGATGTATGAAAACACAATTTGATAATAAAATTATACATTTCAATTTGATCAGTGATATATTTACTTGATTATATGCATCTTTTGAAGTGAACATATAAAAAATATATACTTTTTTTCCACATGAAAAATTGCTCAAAATTATATTAATTATAATTTTTTTACACCTCCAACAAATGTAAATAGGATTGAAAAAAAAAAAAAATGCCCTTCAACAATAACTCCACTACAAGAATAATGGTCTTCGTCCATATCATGCCATATACTTATTTCTCAAATTCTAGTTGTTTTATAATATATATCACTTTGTTAATGAAGATCTTCCAATTTGCTAGGCAAGATGTCCTCAATGATGGTGTTGGCATTGCTAAATGACAACTATAGTTGGGATCTTTCATATGTTGTTATGGAGTTATTGGTTATTTAATTTTATTCTAATTTCTAATATTTTCATATAAGATTTAAGCTTTCCAAAACATCTTTTTCCAAGTATTTGATTTCTTCTAAAGAATTATTATAAGTATTGTGCTTATACTTTTGGAGATGTATTTAAGTTTGTAATATCAATTCAAAATGCCACACCATTAAGTTTTTATGTGAGAGGCTTTCAATAATAGAAAAAATAGTTATGAAGCAAGCTTAAAAGAGTTGTCCAATGGTAATTAATTTATTGCATTCCATTCATTTTAGTAACATGTCACATGGATACATAAAATTTTATGCTTCTTACATGAACGATACAAATTTTGCAATTTGGACCGTTGGGTTTAGATCCATTTGTAGTTTTTGAAATGATACCTTCAAATTTAAAAAAAGTTGTGTATTCTATGGATATTCAAAAATGAATTGTATAGACAATATAGGAAGAAACTCTAACTTCATTGCAGAAAGAAATGGTAATCATGTCACCTCCATAATGAAAAAATTGGTTATGATAGAGTCCTTAAATTGTACACAGCTTTATTTTTCCAAATCCTGATAAGTTTCCAAACGTTAAAATCCAAAAAATATTTTCTAAATGACCATGAACATGTTTCAAGTTTCCCAAAATCCTCTCAATGATGAAAATGGTCTTTAGGACCTTTTTAGAAGGATGAAAATGTCTTGACAATTTCCGACCATTTCCAAAACTATTGATGCCATTTCTAGATGTTTTTGGAATTATCAATAATTTCTAGCATTTTCTTCTTTTTAAAATTATCTTAGTTGTAAGATTTTAAATTAAAAAAAAAAAAACTTATAAAACCTTATCATTTCCCATTCACCCTAAAAAAAATACTTTTAGACTTAAGAAACTTAAAAAAAAGAATATTTCATTACAAGTCAAGGAAAAAATGGGTGGTCTAATAGTGAGAAACCTCCTCGTCTATGTATTTGGATGTAAGTTACACATTGTTTTATTGTTATATATGAAAGAAATTATTAATTTCATAGATGATAAATTTTACTTGAAAGAATTCTTTTCATTTCCAAAAATTATATCTGAACGTTTCCCATGTTTCTAGTAGTTTCCTAAGAAGTCTACCTCAAGCTTCTTTTTTTTAGGAGACCCTCAGTATTTCTGTTTCTAGAAACTTTCTTTTTATTGTTTCCTATTTCTCATTTACAGTACTTGGTACTCATTTCAAGGTGGGGAAATGTCTATGATTTTAAGGAAGCCCTCTCTAACTTGGAGGATATCCCCTATGTCTTTGAGATAGTTGGGCCATCCCTCAGTTGACCCCCACACTAATAGTGACAAAAGAAAAATAACTAATCCATGAACTAATTAATCTAACTTATGTTTAACATTTCATGTTTTTTTTCTCTCTTTATAGTGGTTGCCTCAAAACAAGAAGCTCAAACTGAATGGTATTTTGTTAGTGTTAAAGTCTTTTAAATTGATACTTAGTGGGTTGGAGCTTCAAGTGGAAACAATAAAGTTTGAATAAACATTATTGCTTGACAACAATTAGAGTGATATTTGGGTAACTTAAGCATTTTTCTTCTTTCCTCTAAATTGTGACTAGACCACAACCCAATGAACAAGTACATTCTACAATATAGTTATATCTAGGATATTTATAAAAATAAAGTCATCATATCATTATAAAATATAACTCAACACAAAAAAATCCCTAAAACATTTAACCATAAAAAATCTCTTAAACCAATATGTGAAGAAAAACACACAAAATAAGGAAACTAATGGTGGTTCTCATAATTGGATATGTAATCTATGTAACCATTCATTTTCCTTGCATCTACACCTAAAATTACCAACATATTTGGGTCATACTTGACAATAAAGGGAGAGCATGTCAATGGTCATGTCAAAAGATATATGAAATCACGTAGGTTTCATATGGCTTCTTAAAATACATATTCCAATGTGCACACTAAGAAACCCAAATTTTAAAGTTCCCCAAATGAGTGATGTTGTAACGCCATGCAAGTCCATAGACCATACAAGGGCATTCTAGTATATATAATGTCTTTAAATTCAAATTTGATAGAAATAGGGCCATACAATGTTTTTAAATTCAAATTTGATTGAAATGCATAATGTGTATCATAGGAAGGTATCAAATTAAAAAATTACCGATGTTTATGATGGCTAATGGAATCATAGCTTAATGTTTCTCATTTTTTTATAACAAAAATTCGTCAAGAAAATTATAGTCATTCGACATTTATTGAAAAATATTAAAATCATTAATCTTATTTTTAATTGAAAGATGCATATATACTACATTTGTAACCATTATATCTCCTTAGCTCTTTATAGAATATCAAAAATATAGTGTATCTCATTATCATTTTTGGTAAGATGATGATAAGATATGTAGATTCATATTTTCCTAGTTTTGGAAAGATAGAGGAAGTGATTAATAACACTGGTAAAATAAATCCAATAAAATTATATATTCATCAGAAAGATTTCTTTAGAGATTTTAAAGAATTCTAAAACTTATAAATTTTTAGAGTTTTTAAAGAATTTCAACATTTATAAATTTTTAGAGTTTTTAAAGAATTCCAAAACTTATAAAGAAGTGGTAGAACAAGATGAACACTACTTTGTTGTTTGTGCATTTCATATCCCAAGTAGCATACAAGTAATTATGATTATGAGGTGAAATCTAGGTAATTTTGAAGTCATATTGAAGATATACACACTAAACTAAGAAAGACTAAATTAGCAACAAATTTTAAATTATGCATAAGTAAGTAGCTTTGTTTACACAATTGTTGTGAGGGATGATAGAAGTAACTTACTAAGTGTTTTTTGTTTCAAGTTGCCTATTTTTGTATGAAGTATTGCAAGATGCTTCATAATACTTTCATTGTTTCGCATCCACCAATTATCAAGAAGTGGGATGCTATGTCACAATTATGGCATGTGAATTATAGGTTGACTTAATGACTATGAGGATTCATGCTTGAACAATGAGCCCCTTTGGAGGTGAATTGATGAATGGGAGAGAAACATGTTACATAGAGCAAGCAAACCTTGGCAACAAAAAATATAACATTCTTCTTTCATTGAGTCGCAAGCTCCTTTTGACAAGTTGCATATTTATCAACCACTAAAAGAAAACGATCCACTAATCCACTTGTAAATTTATCAAATTTATCCACTTTATGAAGAGAAACAAACTTATCTCCAAGATTGCAAAATACTTATTTTTCTACATAGTAATATGAACATTTTCATGGGGTGGCAGGAGCGGGAGGGGTCATCATTTGCCCAAGAGGAAATAAAAATCTCACCTTCCACTGGAGCCTCAGAATTGCATCCAATAATCAAGCCGAAGCTTATGCTCTATATCAAGGCCTTCTCCTCGCCAAATATATGAACATCCACTCCCTTTCTGTCATTGGCGACTCTAATATAATCATAAATCATGCCCGCAAAGGCTCTCACCCCCCGAATATCCAATTAAATTCCATATCTCACCGAATCTCTACAATTACCAAACACTTATGTAATGTTTCTTTTTTTTCATGTACTCAGACACAATAATCAAATTGTTGATACTCAAGCGAATCTGGAAATCATTCTGGAGCCAGGTTTGCTGGTTGTCAATGGTCTCACATAACTAAGCCCCATTCCATGATCCTGTTGCCCAACCTACAGTCACTAGCCAACTGGCGACCAACTCACCTGTTTGCTCGAATTGACACTTGGACCTTGAATTCGGTCACCAGCATGAACCCCTCACATCTCAACACCTCTCTTACTCTGAATCTGCCCCTGGGCACTTGGATCTGGGCCCTCACACTTCTACACCTCACCTCTCGTCACCATGATGTTCCCTCTTTCACCTCAACACGTGCCACTCCTTCCACACCCTTCATTTCCCCCAGCTTGGGAAGTCACTTCGACACTCTTTCAGCTACCCTTGGTGCATCAACTTGTTGTAACAAGACCTGGAGGGTGACGAATTCGCTTCGTATGACTTCATGGGAGTACTATCTATTTAATTCGGGCAATGTAAGCAGTACCAAAATCATTAGAGTGTATGATATCAGTTCATGTGCACATTCAAAGATGGTTAATTGAAATCATCCTCGGAATCTCGCACAGATGATGGATCATATCAAAAGAATCATGGCACATCAATTGGGATTATTTCATATTCTGAAGAAGAGTGGGAGCTTTGTCCCTTCTTTGAGCGCATATATTGGCTCTTGCACTATTCAGATAGGTAGTGAAGGCAATCTCAAAAAAATGAGAAGGAGCACAAGAAGTCATCGCACCATCTCAGTGGAAGAACATAATGAACTGGTAAATACAGTGCAAAATATGCAAATCAACCTTAGAGACCTGTCAACTCAAGTCCTAACAATAGCGGAGATTACCATCCATCAACAGGAAGAGCACCAGCGGACAAGGGACGAATGCGAGGAACTAAGGCAACAACTAGCTAATCTTCAATTCAGGGCCAAACCTGTTTCACCTTCAACTTCCCCATCATCTTCTGCAGTTATCTCCGATGAAACCTCTTCTCCTGGACCTCGACCTCAAAGAATGGACCTAAATCTAAGGAAACCAGCAAAAGAAGAACCTCCAACACCGGACGAGAACAATGTATAAGTGTATGCTCTGTTTAATAGTTTTTTTGTTAGGCTCTTATTGCAAGATTTTCACTGTAAAAGCTTTGGTTGGCTTTAGAATATTAGAAAGTATCACCTCTGTGCACCACCTATCTGCTGGGAGCCTACATGGAGGCAGATTTTGTGATTACAAGTCCTACAAAATACTTTTTGTACTTCTCTTGCGATTATTTGCAATCTTTTAATACAATTTTTCTCTAGTTTCTGTTAAAAAAAAAATATGAACATTTTCATACTTGTTTTCTTTTTGTGCATAAGAATGTGTAACACCCTGGGTTTTGAGCCCCATATTAAATAATGTATTTTGTTAATTGGTGAGAGGCTAGAGTGCCCAAACAATTAAAAGAGAATAGTGTGCCTAAGAGATGTAATGTTTTGATCATTATTAATAATAAACACATCGCTCGTTGCTAGATGGACAAGCACAAGAGTTATAGGGGGCTATGATTCCACAAGAGAGGGGGCTTGAGGGGATAAGTGTTTATTTCATATTTTTTTAATTAACCATTTGTTTTAATGGAGAATAATAGTTACATGAGCTTCTTGGGAGGAAGGCCATGAAGTTCTTGATTCCCAAGATTTACATAAACCCATCTTTGATCTAGGGTGGGGGTCCCTCTTCTTCTTTGATTGGTTGTTTCTTCTTCAATCATTCACTCACTCACTCAATTTCTCATTGTTCACACATTTTGTTTGGATTTCACTCCATTAATTCTTTCACCTACTCGTCTTTTCCTCATTCATGTCTTGTCTTGGGAAAGGAAAACGAACCGTTGAAGAGCATCCATGGTATTGTTGGCTATAGAGACTGTTGGTGTATTCCATCCATGAATCAAGACCTTCATGTCTGATATTCTTTGGTCTGTGCTCATTTTTTCTCACAGTTGTGAGTCCTGAGAGTCCCAACATGGAGATTCTGGACTAGCTTCACTGGAGCCTTGGAAGAAGATGGACAGCCTGAGGGACTGCGTGGCAGTGATGGGGGTCCATTCTCTTGGGTTGTGCAAGCTAGGTAGAAGAGAGATGGTGTACTTTGGATTTCTATGGGTGCTGGGAAGCTTGTGAGAGCTTGAGTGCTGACTGGCTTGGGAATCCAGGTGACACTCTAGAACTGTCCTTATGGATTCATAGCCCCGTCTCAAGGGTGACACTATTGTTGATACTTGGAACAACAATGCCTATGATTGGGTGGAACGCCCTTGGTCTGCAACCATTTGGTGATTTGTTTTATAAAAGATAAGTGTCTCTATTATGGTATTATTTACCTGTGTATATTTATTTCTGCTGTGTATTCAATTATCTATGAATTTCGTATCCATAGTATGCATGCTTGCTGGTTATTGTTGTGCATGTTGCATGGTTCATTTATTTTATGCATCTTTATTAATTGGAAATGTATCAATAAGAGAAAGAAGTTCGAGAGTAGGCTTGAAGTAGCATTCCCAGCCTGGGGTGGTTGGGTACATTGCAGAAAGTGGCGTAGCCCGACCTAGGGGTGGTCGAGGATGTTACAGATTGGTATCAAAGCTACTGGTTGAAACATCGGGCCGGTTTGGGCCAGATCTATTGGTCAGAGTCTCGTGGTTGAGATCGATTATGACCTTGAAATCATGAAGCTCAGGAGAAATGGCGTTGTAGAGATCGCATGGTAGCCAAAGCGTAAGATACCCTTAGTAAGGGATCGAAAGATCATGACCATCCCTTTCGAATTTGGGAACGATCACCACCATGGGATCAAGGGATATTTGGACCATTGAATCAGAAGGTAGGTGAATAGGGGTCATCCAATAGAGGCGAAATCAAGAAGTTAGAAGATTAAGTCCCAACTGTTAGATATAGTTGATCGATTGCCAACTGTCTATCAAAGCCAAGCTCGAAAGATAAATATTTCAGAACTTCACCACTTTGGCAATCATGGTAGGCGGGCAAAGCCTAAACTCCCAAAGGCTGGAGTCGTGAAGTCTCGTCAATCATCCGATCAGATAGGAGGCGCGGGGAGATCTTCTTCATTGATCATGGTTGGTCGACATTGACCACTTTGGGAGTTTTCACTCCTAGATTTTTTAAACTTAGATGAACTACTATAACCCAGAGTCCTAGAGCGTCGAAGTCCCAAAGTCTTGTCAAGTGTTAGATCAAGGGAAGGACTTCTGAAGGATAGCGGAGTTTCAGAGCCTTGCCGCTTCGGCGTTCAGTAGTTTCAGAGTGTGGGGGTCGTCTAGAGCAAGAAGTCTCGAAGCTCGAAGTCTGGAGTTATTCACAGTCGTTGGCTATGGGAGGAATGTGAGCCATCAATTTCAGTTTAGAGCTCGACCATCTGGGAGGTAGCATGTGTTGGACTCGGGAAACTCTCGAATCCCAGAGTCCTAGAGTCCCTGATTTGATCTCATCCAGAGATCAAGGAACCAGGTGTAAAAACCGTGAAATCATGTGGGCCATCAGATCTAGAGCTGTGATTGGAGGTTATCTGTGTGTTTGATGACGTCGCTTGTGCCATGTGGTAGGGGACCATGTGGGGACACATTTCACCTGGATTCAACACCTTTTGGGCCATGATTTGTCCATTTTTGAGTGACACATGGCACATGTGCCACAACTACACGTCACCCTAAGTGATGTCAACATGTCGTGTCATCTCGAGGAGTATGTGACTCTAGGGGTTTCCAAGTTTCTACCAGGGAAAAGTGTCGAATATTGAAGTCATGAAGGCATGCAGCCCATCGATATAGGATTCCTTCGGGACCTTTCTTGACCATTGGATTAAACAGTGGAGGAGTAAGGTAGATACTTCGGTGGATTGTCACTTCGAGGGAGTTGAGCGGCACAGGAACTAAATGTCTCAGAGCCCCGAAGCGTCAAATTTCTAATTTGGTTGAGAGTCATCTGTCTCAATGCTTAATTAAGTCGCAATTGTTGATTTTCGTTGAATCTTCCACCTGGTGGCGGGGCCGTCCATTCGACTGGAGATTAGATCTCGATCGGTCGATCTGTAAGTAGAGTTATTGAAAGGTTCGACGAAGTTTAACTCTGGGAGAAATCAAAGTTTGGAAATGGAGAACAGCCAAAGACCAAAGTCCAAAGGACTTGGTCCCAATGCCAGTCTCATGATAAGGTAAAAATGGCCTGCAAGGTAACCCAATCCTTGGTTATGTTGTTCGTGCAAGCTCATGTGTAGAGGAATACATAGGAAGGCGCTAAAGAATGAATAATCCCATAGTTTTGAGCCATGGCCACATGGAAAGTGGTTTGAAGGAAGCACCTACATAGAATTGAATTTTGTATCAGCTAAAGGATAACATGGAAGTGTTATATGATGGAGAATGATAATATATTTCTTCACGAATGGAGTTGAAAAAGGATAGTAGAATTGTTTGATAACTAATTTTGTTTATAATAACCCTAACAAAATGGTCACTTGCACATTTTGCATAATTAGGGGGACGTGAACATATTAGTTCAGTATAAGAATGTAGATTCAATAAATGGAAGAAGGCGAGGGAGCCTCCAACCATGATAAGGAGTCCAAAGGTCAGAATATCAGTGTTGGTAATGTTGAGACATAATCCAACGGACACAAGGGAAGAGGAGAGTAAGAAACATTGATAGAGACTGTGAGGAGCCTATGAATAGAAGTGAAGAGTTACAAAGCAGATAATGAGAGGATGATGAGAGAACAACATCAGATAAATTCTCAAGTGATGCAGAGCATAAATTAGTTGCAGAGGCAAACAAAGAGGGGATCAAACTCAAAACAAGAGGAATAAGGAAAGTATCATGAAAGAAGAGATAATCACAGGAAAGTTGGTTATTCAAGAAGTTCTAGCATAACTCATAGACACCACTCACCTCCTTACTCAACAAGAAGGTATTATGCATCTGAAGACTCCATAAGTAGTCCAGAGGTGTCTCCTGTTAGGCACCAAAGAAGAAGACATGAAGTGGACAGTTTTCAAGGAGAGTCGAGGAAGCTTAAGCTGCCATCCTTTGATGGTGAAAAGGAAAAGGAAGATGATGTCGAGGCATGGTTTCTTGGACTCAAGAGATATTTTCAACTGCATAACTATTCATCAAACCTAGAAGCCAGAATTTCCACCTACCATTTACATGGGAAAGCTGCAATGTGGTGGGACCAACTGATGCAATTTGAACATATTAGTGAAAATAGGATCACTTGGAAGAATTTCAAGAAGCATTTTCAAAAGGAGTACCTTTCAGAACATTTCTATGGCAAGAAAATGTAGGAGTTATTTGAACTTAGGTTGGGAAGCATGACCATGGCATAGTATGAGAAGAATTTCTTGGGGTTGTTCAAGTATGTGGGGTTTATAAAAGATGATAAGGTGAAAGTACATAGGTTCATGAGTGGACTGCCATCCTTTTATAAAGACAAGATTCAGTATGATGAACCTAGGACCTTGACTGAGACCATCAAGAAGGATAAATACCTATATGATCAATGTCAGGGTAGAGAATCGATGAAAAAATCTTTGAAAGATAAGAAGAAGGAGAAGTTTGATCAGAGGAAGAAGGGATTCAAACCTCCTTTCAACAGGAATGAACCTAATAAAAATAATCAAGACCAATATGCTAAGGGTGAATCCAAGAAAGAAGACTCCTTGGGAAAAGGGGGAAGGCCACCAATCCAATGTTGGGGATGCAAAGAAGATCACATGTACAAGGATTTCCCACACGGAAAGGACGGGGTGAAGACCGTGCACAACATCCAATAGGCTACAACAATAGAAGACATGGGAAGGATTTATGCATCCTTAGATGATCGACAAACAAAGTACCAATACAATATGATCGAGGTGGAAGGTAAGATCATAAATCAGCCTATTGTTATTTTAATTGATTCAGGAGCAAGTCAATGTTACATTGATCCTAAAATAGTGGATAGATTACATTTGGAGAAAAGTAAGCTTGGAAAATCAAGTTTGGTTAATCTAGCCACTGGAACCAAAAGGAGAATCCATGATATGGTCAGAAGTTGTTCCATGAGTCTTAATGGTGTGAATACTAATGATGATCAAAATATCATACCATTGGGGTCTTATGATATTCTAATTGGAATGGATTGGTTGGAAAATCATCATGTTGTCCTAGATTGTCATAGAAAGACATTCACATGTCTTGATGGAGATGGAAAACAGAGCACTATGGGAGGAGTTCCAAGACCCATCTCTATAAGGCAGAATTTAGCCTTATAGTTGAAGAGGTGTTTCAGAAAAGGATGTCAATTGTATGCATCCCATGTGGAGGAGCCAGAAAAGACAAAGGGGCCAAGACTTGAATATTTTTTGGTACTATAAGAATTTGAATATGTATTCCAAGAAATACAAGGGTTGCCACCAAAAAGGGAGATAGATTTCTCTATTGATTTGGTTTCAGGAGTTGCCCCGTTATCAAAAACAACTTACATAATTAGTACACTAGAATTAAAAGAATTACAAATGCAGTTGGAAGAATTGTTGAAGAAAGGGTACAAACGTCCAAGTGTTTCACCTTGGGGAGCACCAATACTCTT
Organism: Picea glauca; assembly: GCA_000966675.3. Classification (NCBI taxonomy): domain Eukaryota; kingdom Viridiplantae; phylum Streptophyta; class Pinopsida; order Pinales; family Pinaceae; genus Picea; species Picea glauca. Next base: position 291,943 of record JZKD02S1903178.1, read on the forward strand.
TGTCAAAAAGAAAGATGGAACTTTGAGGTTGTGCATTGACTTTCAACACCTGAATAAGTCTACTGTAAAGAACAAGTATCCTCTACCCAAAATTGATGACCTCTTTGATAAGCTAAGAGGAGCAAAGATATTTTCCAAGATAGACTTGAGATCAGGATACCATCAGGTAAGAATCAAAGAAGAAGACATCCATAAGACAACCTTTAGAACTAGGTATGGGCATTATGAATTTGTAGTGGTGCCATTTGGACTGACCAATGAACCGGTTGTCTTTATGTGCTTAATGAATGGCATATTCAGAAATTATTTGGATAAGTTTTTCATAGTATTTCTGGATGACATACTTGTCTATTCTAAGTATGAAGAAGAGAATGAACAACATATAATATTGGTATTGCAAGTGCTGAGGGAAAATCAATTGTATGCCAAGATTAGTAAGTGTTCTTTTTATCAAGAGCAGATCCATTACTCGGGGCACATTATTTCAGAACAAGGCATATCAGTGGATCCTGAAAAGATTGAAGCCATTAGAGGATGGCCAACACCCAAGAATGTTTCAAAATTTAGATCTTTTATGGGGTTAGCTAGTTACTACAAAAGATTTATAGCAGGGTTCTCAAAGATTGCTCATCCCATCACTTGTTTGCAAAAGAAGGGAATTAAATTTGAATGGACATATGAGTGTGAAGAGAACTTTAATCTGTTGAAAGAATTACTTACTAGTGCACCTGTTTTAAATATTGTTGACCCAAATGAAAGTTTTGTGGTATGTACAGATGCATGCAAGGAAGGAATTGGTGGAGTCCTCACTCAAAATGGGCATGTCATCAGTTATGATTCCAGAGGGCTTAAGGAACATGAGAGGAACTATGCCACATATGACTTGGAGCTTGATGCCATTGTTCATGCATTGAATATGTGGAGGCACTATCTCATGGGAAAGAGATTTGAATTAAGAACATACCACAATGGTCGGAAGTATCTTTTTGAACAACCAACTTTGAATGCCAGACAAACAAGATGGCTGGAATTTTTAAGTGAATACGATTTTGATATCAAGCATATCAATGGAAAATAAAATAATTTTTCTGATGCACTTAGTAGAAGAGTACATCTCATGCATGCTACAACTATCAGTATGCATCAGTCAGATTTCAAGAGTAGAATTTTAGATGTTCTTGTTACATATCAGCATTACCTATAGGTAAAAGAAAGATTACAACAAGAAAATGTATAACATAAAATTAAAGATTATGAGATGAAGGAATATGTATAACGTATGCATAAAAATAGAATTTATGTTCCTAGTTTCAGAGAACTTAGGAATTTGGTAATAAAAGAAATCATAATGTTCCATATGCCAGACATCCCGGTTACCAAAAAACAATTACAACAGTAAGAAGCCAATTCTTTTGGCCAAGAATGAAAAAGGATGTTGCTAATTACATTGCCAGATGTATGGAATGTCAGAGAGTGAAGGCTAAGCATAGGCACCCAACGGGTTTGCTACATCCATTACCAATTCCAGAGAAGACATGGGAAGTGATAACCATTTATTTTATAACTAAATTTCCCAGGACCACAAGACAAGATGATTCAATCATGGTAGTGGTTAATAAATTGACAAAGGCTACTCATTTTGTTCCTATAAAGACAACTCATACAACAACCAATATTGCATAAAATTACATGAGGGATATTTCTAGGTTGCATAGGATACCTAGGACAATTGTCTCGGACAAGGACACAAAGTTTACTTCAAATTTTTGGAGGGGATTGTTTAAAGGATTTGGTACAAATATGAACATTAGCACAACATACCATCCACAGTCATATGGGTAGATAGAGAGAGTCAACTGAGTAATTGAAGACATGTTGAGAATGTATGTGATGGATAATCCATCCAAGTGGGAAGAGTATGTGCACTTGGTTGAGTTTGCCTATAATAATGGGTATCAAGCTTCATTGAAAATGAGCCCATTTGAAGCTTTGTGTGGTAGGAAATGAAATAATCCTATAAGTTGGGATTGTTACACGTCAAAATTACTCACTTTGATAGTGTCACAAGTGTCGTCATTACAAAGGTCGCAAGTGTCGCATTTTTCTCACAAGGTCGCAAGTGTCGCATGTTGCTCACAAGTGTCGCAAGTGTCAGGGAGGCATAATGCCATGATGCCTATGTTGTGCCTATAACGACATGAGAAGGACACTTGAAACACCTCAAACATTTGATTTGGAAGAGGAGAAATGAGTCAATAGTCTTGCAAACCTTTTGCCATCTGAAAACACTCAAAAAACTATCTTTTGGAGGCGAGCGCTCCCCTATACCTCTTCTGGGAGCACCGACGCTCCCCCTTACACTGTCTGGGAACGTTATAAATCTCCCCTGGCCCTTTTGAGGGAGCACTATGGATTTTGAAAGCGCTGGCACCCCCCTAAAGCCTACTAGGGAGCGCTACAATTCTCTAATGGTCCTTTTGAAGGAGCGCTGCCTATTCTGGGCAGTAGTTAAGTTGTTGAGATGAATGGGGGAAGGATCTTTTCATTCTTGGAAAATAGTTGAGCTCGAATCCATAGTCCAGCCATGATCCTAGGGTAGATCCTCAACTAAAGGAGGAAAATCCTCAACTTCCCCAAGGATATCTCAAGTGGTTAAAGCCTCTCCAAGGCTATATAAGCAAGATTTCTAATGGTGAAAGGGGACTGGGAAAAGGGAGAATCACACCAAACTTATGATCTCGTAAGTGGTGCTGGAACAAATATATTTTGGAAACAAGAGACCTATGATCTCATAGGGAGCAATCAGTGAATCTATCATCATTTGGATCATGCTTTTGAGCAAGGGGTAGACAAGGAGGACTTGGCAGAGCTGTTGCAACTCATCCATGGCTATAAGCAATGTTTTGTCCTCATTAATATAATTTGCTTGGCCTGTTTCTTTCTAGTTTATGTCTGATTTTACATGAACTTATCGTTGATAGATAGATCTATTTTCAAGCTAATATCAATAGAGTAGGAAGCGGTTGTAGTTTGTTTGTCTACAGAACTCAGCGAGGAGCGAGAGTTTGTAGCTCAACTCAGAGTGTGCAGAGACAAACATCGATAAACAAGTACCTCTCTTCTCCTTCCTTCTCATGTATTAGTTTGTTTGGATTTGAAAGGAAGTCAGTGTCCACGTTAAGTACTTTCTGTCTTAGAGTTTAGGGTCTAGCTCTTTGAGGCAATCTACCTGTCCACAGGGAGATTTTCCTACAACAGAAATTGGCGACTCCGCTGGGGAGCCTCAAATCGAAACCTTTTTGTTTTGATTTCTCCTCATAAGACCTTGTCTTCCCTAATTGTTTTCAGACCTTGTTCACCCCATTTATCTGATTGCACTTGTTGATTGACTCTTTACCCCATCCACTCAGCCTAATTGTCAAGACTGAACTGCAATTTTTGGATTTTTTTGACACATTGAGGAGTTCTTGACCCTGGCGCCCCTGTCCCTGTGTTAAAAGAGTGCCAGTTCTCCCTAAGTGCCTTGAACAGAGTGCTATAACACTCTTTTCCCTTTGCAACAGAGTCCCAACCCTTTTCTGGCCCAGAAGCCTTCCAGAATCATTTTCTCAGGTTTTTACCTCTGTGTCTCTTTTGCTGAGCCACCTTGTGAGTCAATGCTTCTTCCCTTGACCTCTGACGTCCTTCATCTTGAGAAGTAAACATCTTGTTGTTTCAATTTTGTATCGTTCTTCACTATTTTTGAGTTTTTGCTGTTGAGAGCTTGAAATTGATCCCCTGCTTTCTTCTCTCCTATCCGACTGAGCATGAACTCTAGTGAAGGACATTTGAAGACTGTAACTCTTCTCATTTGGTTCTTTGAGGTCATCTGATCCAATATCTTTCTCCTTCCTTTTGCGCTTTTGGTTTTCTTGCTCTTGTTTGATCGTAAAAAAGGTGTGTTGTTTGTGTGAAATCAGTGTTTTCTTGTCTGAATCTCCTTGATCTAAAAGGGTAGTCAGCATGAGAAATTTTGCATTGGATTGATCATCATTCGCATGAAAACGACAAAAATACATCTTAATGATTAGTTTGCATATTAGTTTGCATTTCTGAAATGTTGTAGCATCATATTGGATTTGATTGAGAACAAAAGTGATTGAAGGCATTCCTTATCAAGTGTTTGATAGTGAAAATGACTCTTTCTCTTTCCCTTAAATAGGTGTTCATTGAAAAAAAATGGTTGCTTATCATATTTCATGCATATTTTTGGGAATTGAGTCATCATTCCATCAGTTTCACTTTCGTACACCCTCTGAGTAAACAACAGCCATTAAAATCAACACTTAACTAAAATTTATTAGACTTTTTACATCTTTGTTAGAAAGCCTACATTAGTTTAAGGTGTAGGGATTTGGAATAGGTTGAGAGGATAACTTTCCAAAGCTATCAAACAAACTTAGTATCTTGCAGTAGGGAGAGTTAAATCCAATTGTCGTATTAGTCTGCTTGGGATCCCCCTCTCACACAGGGGTTACACACGAGGTCGCATTCGGGTGAGTTACGGAGATTATCCCTCCGTGGTTCAACTGTTTGTAGTGGTCGGATCGTATATTGGGGGTCAC
>JZKD02S1903178.1:312268-335655 GCA_000966675.3 Picea glauca
CATGACTCTGTAACTTATGTGGTTGGTTTATCACTTATATGTGTCGATTTTTTGTTTGTGTTATAAGAGTTGCTTATGTTTGTCACTTATGTTGCCTATGTGACATTGTTTTATCTCACAGCGTGCTCACATGTTGAAAAACTAATATATCTATAAAACATCTCAATTTTTACTTTTTTCTATGTAAAGTCCTATGAGTCTTTTTCCATAGAAAACAAATCACAATTTATATTCATAAAAATAATGGAAATCACATTCTTCAAGTGCATATGGCACATTACATAAATATGCTCTTACAACATTCATAGATATCCAACCAGAATTTGACACTGAAAATAAAAGCCAAACATTCATGTGTCAATGACCTCAATATGAACTTTTTTACCCCCGTTCTTTTTTACCACTGACCAATCCCCTATAGGAGGTCCAAAAACAATCACTTGTAGATTAAATTTATGCAATTCTCAATTTTCAATGGTGCATTGTGTTAGCACAAGAATTTGCAACTAAAAGAGGCATGTCTCTCCATAAGCAACTAAATAACCTCTAACAAGCTAAACAGAGGCTTTCATCTATCAACTCAAAGTTCTTGATTAGCCTCATCATATAGAAAAACATAGATATTCTGTAGCACCATGGCGCTGCAGAATTGTCTATATAGCATGGTCTGCCATTTTACTACCTAAAATGTTACCAGATCTGTTAAGCAGTGTAATGATGGCACTATGAATTCCATAGGTTGTTACCAAATCCATTTTCATGTCGGATGCTACCAAATCTGCCAACGTTTAAGTGATGTAGCTGCAAATTATGATGGCACTACCAAATTTCATGCAGACACACAGGTGGGCGCTATCGAAATTTTGGCAGAGACCAAATTGTGTAGGGTTATTTTTGGATGCTTCAACCAGTTTTGAGTGACTAACTTAAAACTTGGATTATGAACAATTGAGAAGGTATTTTTAAAAACTAGAGGAAATTTTTGTTCATCACATACCAAATGACAAAAACCTCTCTCAGTTTTTCAAAATGTGTTTTTGTTAGAGATATATTTGACATAGAAGTGGTGCTACAGAATGTGCTGTTGAAACTCTGTTTAAGACTGTTGAGTTGGCATTTTTGACCAGTTGACTTCCAGAAGGATTTTCGGGTGAAATAAGATGAATTTTAAAAATACAAATGAGTTTGTTGTCAATAACATACTCAAGAAAATTAACCTCTTTCATGTTTTACACAGGTGTCACGGATTGGGAGATTCGAAGAATCTTTGAGACCAATTTTTTCAGTTTTCGTGATTTCCTGTTTGAGACATGTTTTTGTGACACCTATTTCCACCAGATGGAGATGAATTTAATGAAAATGAGAGAGGTTTATCTTCATAACAAGCTTATATACAAAAACCATTCTCATATTTTACACATCTGTTATGGTTTGATAATTTCAAGTGGAGTTTTGAAGCCTATTTTTCATAATTTTTCCTCCTGAAAAGCTGGAAATTAGTTAAAACGTGTCATTTTCTATTTGTAGTTGTTTCTATTTTGGGAAAGGGGTTGGAGTTCGAATGGGTGATATGGGAAGGAACTATATGGATATATATTCATTGTACAAGAGGGGAGGGAGGTGGGATTCATGAGCAAGAGAGATGAGAAAGTTGTAGGAGGCACTTTGCCTGTGATCATTGTAACCCTAAGAGGCTTCTATTTTTCTAAACATTTATGTTATTGAAGGCTCATGATATCTGTGTTATCAGATTGTATCTCTTGTTTTCTTTTCCAATTTTTCTTCTTAATTGAATGAATTGTACACCTTGAGGATCATGGTTGCCTTTGATTAATGGATTCTTGAGCATCTGAGAATCTAATGTATTTTTCCTATTAGTCACTATTTACATTCAAGTAACTTGAATTCATTTATGCAGAGAGGATCTCTACCTTATGGATGTTCTTCTTTGTGCTATATTTTTCTTCCTCTATTCAATAAACCTTTATCTGATATGCAAATTGATTTCATTTAATGATCAGGGTGTTTTCTTGACTCCATAGCCCAATGGTCCATCATTGATTTACAACAACTTACTGTCCTTCCCCATCCTTGTTTTCTTTTTTCTTAAACCCCAAAACCAATCAAGTATTTTTATTTCTATGTTACAAAGATTACTGTCATTTACACTCTGGGAGTGACTCTTGGAGTGATAACATAAATGGCATCATTGCCGGGGAAGGATTTGAGCAGATTGAAGAGCTCCCTGGGAAGAACGACATAGATCCAACTCTTGATGGTAGACAAGAGAGGGATACATAAAATTGACTGTAATCATCTAGCTGGCGAATCCACAATCAAAGACTCCACTTGGGAGGATCCGATTGATAGAAAGATGAAGGGGCTGAATTCTAAATCTAAGTATCAGTTCATTAGTCTTCTACATGAACTTTTGTTGTTCTTTATCAACTCTTTCATGCTTTTCCCTTCTCATATAAAAAGGATCATTTTATGTTTTGTGTATTCGGATGATCATCATCCTTCTTTTATACATCTGTATTTAGAAAAAAAGGAAATCTTCCAGCCTTATGTTGTTGATGTTGATCCTATATCCTCATCATAGCCTGTTTCTAAAGATGAGTTTTGCATTCCAATTCTTCCTGAATCTGATCATTCTTGTGACTTTGTGGAGGTTGAAATTGATTCAAAACCTACTCAGACTTCAACACCTTTTGCCTTAATTTTTTAGCCTTGCCATCAACTTGTTATTCCTCATAATCAACCCACTGCTTTTCAAACTAAAATCAAAATGAAGATGTTCAAGCCTTTGAGGCTTCCCTATCTCCTTCATCCTTATCCTCTTGACTGCCTTAAGTATCTTCCTCCGTTTTTTGGAGAGGATCATGTCACAGCTGAGAGTCATCTGGGGGCCTTTGAGAATTTTGTTGATCAATTTGAGATTGTTCATGATGACGTGACCATGAGATTGTTCTCTAAGTCTTTGTTCAAATATGCTTTTATTTGGTTTAAGGGTCTAGGAGTTGATTCCATTGGCTCTTGGATCGAGTTATCAAATTCTTTTTTGAAGCATTGAAGTGAGAACAAATCTCTTGATTTGTATCTCACCGATTTTTATTCTTTAAAAAGAGAGGAGGACGAGGCTTTGCTTGTCTTCAATCGAAGGTTCTACAACACTTATCATGATATGCCTTTAGAGATTTGGCCTACAGAGACTGCTACCATGGTATGTTATGTTATGGGTCTGCATTCAAAGCTTGCCCTTCTCTTGTTAGAAAGGAAGTCTTCATCCTTAAGACAGTTGTTTGAAGATGCATAAGAAGTGCAGGAGAACATTCGTGCTTCCAGGATGATCCGTGATCGAGATTGTTTTGAAAATCTGCATGCACATGAGCAAGAAAAATGTCAGTACAGTTCAGATTTTGAGCAAGAAGGTAATGAATGTGAAGCAGATTTGGAACAACAACAAGCATGTGAGCTTATTTTAGATTCAGATCCGAACTCTTCAACATTTGAAGAGTATTCTAGAGACAGGTATGCATGTGAATTTTTATAATCAATTTGCAAAACATGTTGAGCATGTGGTTACCAATGATTGCATAGGCAACTACATGTTCCTAGATAATCATAATCCTTGTCATTTAAACACTGCTCTATCATCATCTTATGATCATGATTCTGAAGAGAGGCAGATTGCCAATTTTTATGATCACAGGCTGCTCTCAAGAGAATAATAAATTCATCAGTGTTCCAACAAAGAGGCTATCATGGTTGAGTAGGTGTTTTCCTTGGATCATCATGTTTATGATCTCGGTTTCAAAGACCCGGTGGAAACCTTCATGGAATCATACATATCAGAGAACTTGAAAATTTCATATTTCCTTAGCTCGCCAATGTTTCCGGGTGAGTATGGTTTCCTGAACAAGTTTTTATCACTGCTACTGTATTTCAGATATCATCTATTGATCGGTGTTATGGACAATATCTTTTCAGTTTCAAAGTTTCTTGAATGGCTGTTATGGAAGTCAGCCTTTACTTTACCAAATTGCATATCTAATTAGAGTAGGTGTGTGCAATAAGCTTGCTAGACAAGCATCATTTTCATCATTTTTTTCCATTTCAATTTTCATTTGCATTTAGTTTCAGTTGAAGGTCACAGATCAAAGAAGATTGTGATAAAAATATAGAGAAGAACAACAACATGGCAAAAAATGTCTCACTAGCCAACACTAAATTATTCACTCCAATGTTACATATTTATAGTACAATGGTGATGCCACCTCATAGAGAGATTTTCTCTAGATCCTAAAATCATGCATGATGACTAGGCTAGGCAATCTTAACTAGCTCATTAGTCATCACTTCAGGATATATTACTAATATCCTAAATGAATAATACAAATATAGGTGACAATTTAGACTTAGTGATTGGTAAAGGTAAGCCATAGGCTAACAATCCCCCCTTCAATCACAAGTCTGATCAATAATACCAGCAATAAAGCATAAACTGGTATCAATTCCAAGTCTTAATACTAAAACTCTTGTGTTGAGCCTCAATAAAGAACTGCCTGAAAAACCACCAATCTAGATGTTGAACATGTTCATTTGAAATGAACTAGAAGAGAGCTGAGATATAGAAGTGAACAACTGCAATATCTGAACATTTCCTGATTGCTTGACAATTTGATCATTTTGCCAAGTATTTTAGCTAGAAGAATCTGATGTCTTCTGCTAATTGGTGAACATGTAGTTTCACCACTCTACTATTAGTGTATCATTGAAAGTGCTCTCTGAATTTGTGGTTTGGGATGACCACTAACCAATTGATACCATGTATCTGATGGTTTTTGGATAACCACTAACCAATCTTCACACTTTTAGGTGTCCAATAGCATCCCAATGTATCATATGATCCAGGATGCATGCAAATTGTTTACTTAATGTAAACTCCAATTTGATGAGAGAGAACCAAGAGAAGTGAGTCAGCTTCTGGTCTGACACATCCCTGAAAATGCCTGACAACTCAATCAAATGCCAAGCTGCAATGCAGAAGGATCCTCTTCTCCTCTTCTAGGTCAAATGACCATCTATGTGAACCAAATGTTCACATCATTTCTCTCAAAATCAAAATCTATATGATTCAACTTAAACTTATTGAACCATAATTCTGCCAAAGTCTGTCATCTACAGACTGTAGTTGCCCATTTGACAAATTTCATGCCCATATGACATACTTGATGTTTGTTGTTGTCAAAACTTTATGTCTGACAACCATCTTCAATTCCATCATCAATTCCCCCCTTTTTCAGCTGAAAGGAGAGACCATAAGTGGTTTCATGAACCATCATCACTGGAATTTTGAGCTCCCCCCCTTAAGGTGCATGAGATTTACATCATTGTACTCCCCCCTTATAGGTTCAAAAGAGTACCATACTTGTTTCATTTGAGTACAACAAAAAGTGGGCATGCAGAAAAAACCACATGTTATCTCATCTCGTGAGGGCCATGCTCGAAAGCTACGCCATAAGGGGACCACTTATGTGAGGTACAAAAATGTTATTTGCTACAAGATTGGTCTTAACTTGAGATTGAATTCTTTGGTAAGACTTATATAATCACTTGGTTGTTGATGACCATTTCCAAGGATCAATCCACTCATAGTGAATCTTCAATCTTGCAGGTTTCTTCAGTGTTGAACATCTGTCTGAAGAATGGTTATTCTTGCCATAATGCTGGCAAGGATGGAGATCAAAACATTGATTCTCCTTATGACCAACTCGATCACAATGTTGGCACTTATCATTCTGATGCTGAACTTGAATAGGTGAAGTTGAAGCTTCTTGAAGGAATCTAGCACTTTGGAACTTGATTGGTCTGGAATAATCAAGAATATGAAAGGTAACTTCCTTGTCATATCCAAGTCCTGTTCTATTCTTGTTGTAGATGATTTCTTCCCAAGGTCTGATGATGGGCTTGGAAAGAGTATTATGAACCTTTTGCTTTGAAATCTGTGGAAGTGGATTTACTACATGTTGATGCATCATTGAAAATTTTTCTTCATTAAACTCAAAAGAAAACTCTTGAAAAGTAGGTTCAAGAATAACATCACTTTTGTCTGCATCTGAAGATATCTTATTGAGTTTCTCCTTCATTGACTGTTGATTAAAAACATCACCATCATCATCATAGAGAGGATTGTCCTGAACAAAAACTAGTTCAGAACACTTCACTGGTTGTTGATTTTTGAGATCAGTCAACTGATCATCATTCAATAACTGGGATAGAGATTGAAGAAGTCTAACTTTAGCTTACGTCACTTGCAAACATGTTAGCACTGATTGAAGAGTTTCTTTGCTCAATGTCACTGTGTTGTCTTCAGTGGTGTTTATTAGAGTGTTCAGTAACTCTAATAATTCGAGACTTCGAGCCATTTTAAAACACTAAAAAAAGGTCTCCTTGTGCAGGTAGATCCTTATTACAATTTTGACTCGACAAAAGAAGGCTTATCTTCAACTCGCTCACTTGAACTTCACGCTCACTTGCTTTTGTTTCACGGTCACTTGAACTCTTCTTTCTTTCTTGCTTTCAGGAAGTTGAGGATGTCGGTTATCATAGAAAATGCATCCCAAAGTATTACAATGGTTTAAACTTCTCAATCTTGTCAAATTGGACTCAAAATTACAATGAATCTTGGGTGTCGAGAATGCACCCAATTACAAAGAAATTCAACTTGATTTGATTGGATACTTACAAAAAAAATTTGCAAGTAGTAAATGATCTGCAAATTTTGATGCTTAACAATGCTTCATTTACTTGATTTTCCCTTTCAATGATTGATGTAGAATCATTGTTGAATGTTGATGTTGACAATTAAAATGTTTCAATGTTCTTCGCGGCTACTTGATTGCAGGTGCTTTGATTGCATGTTCTTGAATGGTATTAATCATGTGCATTGATTTCATTAACCTTCTTTGTACCCCATGCATGTGTGATAATGTCAAAGCTAGACATAAATCAACTCATAAAACAACCATGAAAACATTTAAGGAAACATTCACCATCGCACACAATGCAAGTTGTTCCTAAGATCCCCTTATTCAATTTCGGGCGGATCTAGGACACAGAGAAAAAGACTTTATTTTATTATGGATTCCCTTGTGATCACAATGATATGCCGACTGAAGGAAGACCATACTTGTCATGAGTTTATAAAACACTCATGAATAGGTTTTACAATGATTGACCATCATGGTCTTAAAATCCCACTATCCCAATGTGCACATAATAACTTCCCAAAAATGGAAACAACAAACCATATAACAATGGTTTGCCATACAATGAAATGGTCATAAGAATGCCTTGAGACACCTAAGGCTTAGACACCCCATCTAGCCTTATTACAAATCATGTCAAAATGTGACTTATAGTCACTATGCATGTGTGAGTGTAAAAAAACAAAGAAAAAGAAAAAAGATAGTGTTGTTCCAATAAAGGATTAGTGCACTTGTATATTTGTTGACCAAAAAATTGAGCCATTTTGGTGGTTTTGCATAATAATATAAATGTTAATGGAGCAACAAAAACTCCACTTTCTCTAATATCATATTGCTCTCTCTCCATGCACTTATTTAAAGCCTTTGAGCAGGCAACAATCCATTTTGTTTCTGCCACAAATCTTGTTGATAGTTCCAAGCTTTCTGGATTGTCTTCTTTGCTAGCAACATTTCAAGACTTATGGACAAGAAGTGGACATATATTACTGACCATATACAAAGAAAATTCCTTTGGTGCCCCTAGAAACAGTCAACTTGTTGATGTTTAGTGGTGTGTTCATGTGCAGGTTGCTAGTAGTAATGAAAGACAACAACGCGAGCCCATGGGAATCCTTTAAATGAACTTATCGACTCCTGCAAGCGTGAAACTTGTCACCCACTAGAAATATCAATGCAACTGGTGGAGAAAAGGTATATTTATCAACCCAAAACCAAACGCCCCATCAAAGGAAGATGATGGTATGATCTGGTAAATGGAGGCTCCTAGATCTCACTATTTTCTTCGCATGCAATCGATATCATAAACAAGAATGACAAAGGAAAAATTTGGAAATTTCACTGTGTCGTGGGAGAATCAATCAATGGGCTATCAGGCTCTAGGCTCGACTTCAAACGTAGCCATACTCGCTCTCCTTCTCAAAGGTCATCATTTTATCTCCATATGTATATGGCATGTATTCTGCTCCAAATTGTAGCAGTCAAAGCATCATCAAGCATTCAAATTTGTTGGAAATCGTCTTCCTGTAACAATAGATCATGCTATCTAGAAATCCGCCAAGATCCACAATTGAAATATCTAATTCGTTGAGAATTTCATTGAGGTGTTTGTTGAGAAATTTTTGGAACAAATCATTGAGATCAAAGGTTGTTGAGGAGGTCACACGAGCATATCGATGTGGTTTGCATGGCCCGAAAATACCAATCTTTAGTCTTTGAACTTTTTCCTTTCAACGTAGACTTTCAGACAACCTTTCCACAATTCGATCCCAACAGGTTTCGATCTTCAATGTTTTAACCATTTTGAGAAGCGCAGCCAGCTTACGAAGGTTTTAAAAAATTCGCAATAGGGTTTAAGATCCGCCGAAGTCGATTAAAGCTCGACCATGGCGACCAATTCGGCCTTCACCTTCTCGGTGACACTGAGTCTGTTTCAGCCCACAGCTCAACCAAATGGTCCAGGGAGTAGAAAGATGGCATTTTGTCAAAGGCCAATAGCTCCTCGTCAATTTAGAGCGAAATATCGAGCGAGAAGTAACAATAGGGTTTTGGTGAGGGCGTTGGCCAAGGACATATTGTTTGATCAGGATTCGCATGCAGCAGTGCAGAGGGGCATTATAAACTCTGAAAAAAACCTAGACCATGAAGCTTACATTTGAATTGAATCTTGGTGTTGGGATTGGATGTCTGGATCTCTAGAATCGGATGCAAGGATCGATCTGGTGTTGTTGATGTTGTTGCACCATAGAAAAACACCCTACATCAAATTAACTCGAGATAAAGAGATTAAGCAGATCACTGAAAATTAAGAGGCCGCTGGATCTAACGTACACAATTCTTCTTGTAGATCTAACTTCGTTGGATAGGTCTGTGCCTCGACTTGACCAAAAAATGAGAAAGATCACAACTTTGCTTCAGAATTTCAGAAGAGGATCAACAAGAGGTTCAGCTAAAAAAAACACTCATCTTAGAGACAACAATGATTTAATTTACTTGTGCCCAATTGCGATTTCATGCCAAAATATATCAATCGGAACTCAATCTCGATGGAGGTGAAATAATTCCATAAAATAAATTGCAACATTTGCCTTACCCAATTTTTGATTGGGATTTTTGATTGTCTATAAAGCCTATACACTGCATGCCAAACTTTGAATCGTGTTTGTACATTGTCTCGGATCTAGCTTTCTTTATCTCCATTGCACATCCCAAATATTACAACTCTGCAATTTGTTAGTATAGGCTACATGATACTTAATACCATAAGATCTCAATCAAATGATCGATGTGACGACGGAGTTTTCCAAGAGCTTTCGACGTTGGAATCTCCTCTTCACCAAATTTGCATCACCGTGCTCTGAAATCAAACTTTCCATGAAAAAAATATCATGTAATTACCAAGCTCTAACACCAATTGATAAAAATATAGAGAAGAATAGAAACATGGCAGAAAAGGCTCACTAGCCAACACTAAATTATTCACTCCAATGTTACATATTTATAGTACAATGGGTGATGCCACCTCATAGAGAGATTTTCTCTAGATCCTAAAATCATGCATGATGACTAGGCTAGGCAATATTAACTAACTCATTAGTCATCACTTGAGGATATATTACTAATATCCTATATGAATAATACAAATATAGGCGACAATTTAGACTTAGTGATTGGTAAAGGTAAGCCATAGGCTAACATATTGCAGAGGTTAAAGGTTGGGAGTAGCCCTAGGATAAGGCAATGAAACTACAAGAGTTCTTAGAGCCTCACAGGGAGGACTCTATCCCCCATGGAGCCTATGTTAGCACAAGAATTTCCAACTAAAAGAGGCATGCCTCTCCATAAGCAACTAAATAACCTCTAACAGGCTAAACAAAGGCTTTCATCTATCAACTCAAATTTCTTGATTAGCTTCATCATATGGAAAAGAATATATATTCTATAGCACCATGATGCTGCAGAATTGTCTATATAGCATGGTCTGCCATTTTACTACCTAAAATGTTACCGAATCTATTAAGCAGTGTAATGATGGCACTATGAATTCCATAGGTTGTTACCAAATCCGTTTTCTTTTCGGATGCTACCAAATATTTCAAAGTTGAAGTGATGTAGTGGCAAATTATGATGGCGCTACCAAATTTCACGCAGACACACAGGCGAGCGCTACCGAAATTTTGGCAGAGACCAAATTGTGCAGGGTTAGTTTTGGACGCTTCTGCCAATTTTGAGTGACTAACTTAAAACTTGTATTATGAACAATTGAGAAGTTAATTTTGAAAACTGGAGGAGAATTTTGTTCATCACATACCAAATGACAAAAACCTCTCTTAGGTTTTCAAAATGTGTTATGGTTAGAGAGATATTTGACATAGAAGTGGTGCTACGAAATGTGCTGTTGAAACTCTGTTTTAAGATTGTTGAACTGGCATTTTTGACCAATTGAATTATAGAAGGATTTCCAGGTGAACTAAGATGAATTTTAAAAATACAAAGGAGGTTATTGTCAAGAACAAACTCAAGAAAATTAACCTCTCTGATTTTTTATACAGGTGTCATGGATTGGGATATTCGAAGGAATCTTTGAGACCAATTTTTTCAGTTTTCGTGATTTCTTGTTTGAGACATGTTTTTGTGACACCTATTACGGCCAAATGGATATGAATTTAACTAAACAGAGAGATTTTTATCTTCATAACAAGCTTATATAAAAAAACCATTCTCAGATTTTACACATCTGTTATGGTTTGAGAATTACAAGTGGATTTTTGAAGCCTATTTTTCAAAATTTCGCCTCCTGAAAAGCAAGAAATTAGTTAAAACGTGTCATTTTCTATTTGTAGTTGTTTCTATTTTGGGAAAGGGGTTGGAGTTTGAATGGATGATATGGAAAGGACCTACATGGCTATATATTCATTGCACAAGAGGGGAGGGAGGTGGGATTCATGAGCAAGAGAGATGAGAAAGCTGTAGGAGGCACTTTGCCTGTGATCATTGTAACCCTGAGGGGCTTCTGTTTTTGTAAACATTTTTTTTATTGAAGGTTCATGATATCTATGTTATCATATTGTATCTCTTGTTTTATTTTCCAATTTTTCTTCTTACTTGAATGAATTGTACACCTTGAGGATCATGGTTGCCTTTGATTAATGGATTCTTGAGCATCTGAGGATCTGATGTATTTTGCCTATTAGTCACTGTTTACATTCAAGTGCCTTGAATTCATTTCTGCAAAGAGGATCGCTGCCTTATGGATGTTCTTCTTTGTGTTATATTTTTCTTCCTCTATTCAATAAAACTTTGTCTGATATGCAAATCGATTGCATTTAATGAGCAAGGTGTTTCCTTGACTCCATAGCCCAATGGTCCATCATTGATTTACAACAGCTTACTGTCCTTCCCCTTCCTTGTTTTCTTTTTTGTTAATCCACAAAACAAATCAAGTATTTTTATTTCTATGTTACCAAGCTTAATCTCATTTGCAGTCTGGGAGTGACTCTTGGAGTGATAACACATTGTTCCTTATCAAAGTAGGAATTTTTAGATTCATGTGATCTTTTAGCTCCTCCTCTCAATGCATCAAAACCTCATAGATTCCTTTGACCATCCATCTACCTAGTTGTTTAGAGTCCAAACAAATAGTAAATTTCCTTAGACTATGCAAATTTTTTCCATAAAACCTATATCCACAATGCACAAGACCCTGAACTAAAATGGAAATAAATTAGAATTTAAAATTGGAAGAAGAAGGTATCAGTCTATTATGGAGGCAACATGGCAGAGGTTGAAGGATTGAAACAGACTTAGCAAAGGTGCTTGATTCACAAGTAAATAAAGTGGATGATTATGATCCATATGACCATCAGTGTATGTTTACCATAGAAGAGTATGCCTCCATTGAAGAAACATTCCATATGAACAATCCCAACCTAGCAGAGGATTCAAATCTTGCACTAGCGATACAACTAGCAAGATGGTTGTCTAAATGATATTTTGCAAGATCATTTTACCTCCTTTGAAAAAATAATAATCAATGAAAACATAACTAAATCCAACTTTTAAATGAGTTAAACTAGAGATCTTTCTACTCAATACAATGTACAAAGCTCATAACCAACTCCCTCGACACCTTACTTTAAAAATGACTAAATGATTAGCAAGTTATGTCTATTGTAGAGACAAGCACCTAACTAGATAATGTCACTACCCATGCATGAGTAAAGAATAACTTTACCTTCAAAATATTCATTTGTGATTTTAAGTTCATCCATGATCCCATGCTTCTGTCGCTAACATTCACACTATAATTCATGGAACCTTCAACCAATTGGTTTCTCATAAATCATTTACGATTTTTCTCAACAAGGAAATGGGAAATTTCATGCACCACCAACCTATTTAAAATCCTTAATAGGTGAGATCTCCTCCCCCTAAACTAATGATTCTAATAAAAAAAAAGGGTTTAAAAATCCCATTTGTCAAAGTTGATGAGAGTTGTGAAAGAAGTTGCAATATTCACGTCCCTATATCCAATTCAAAATCCCATCAACATCAACAATCCTTGTCGAGAATTATTCACATTCTTCACCCATAATGTAGCATCCTTCCTCACATTAACCTTGCACTAATCTTTTGAAACTATTTTTTCTCAAAAATCTCCTTTCTAGGGTTTTTATTGCCATGGTGGAATCCTAGAGAGGAGCTTCTACTTCTTTAGATATTAAATATAATCAAAATGTCAATCCCAAATACACTATAGAAGTTAAATCTCCTTTGCAAAACAAGTAAATTTTCTTTCCACTACCTTAGAGTTAATTAGCCAAGAGCATGTCAATTTTGTTTTATTGTTTTTTTTTCATATTTTTATTTAACCATAAAAAATTGATAAAAATCACAATAGAAGTTAGAGAAAGATAAATTACAAAGAAATCCACAACCTTAATTTAACTCTCTCTCAAATACACTATAGAAGTTAAATCTCCTTTGCAAAACAAGTAAATTTTCTTTCCACTACCTTAGAGTTAATTAGCCAAGAGCATGTCAATTTTGTTTTATTGTTTTTTTTTCATATTTTTATTTAACCATAAAAAATTGATAAAAATCACAATAGAAGTTAGAGAAAGATAAATTACAAAGAAATCCACAACCTTAATTTAACTCTCTCTCTCTCTCTCTCTCTCTCTCTCTCTCTAGAAGAAGACGATTGTTGGTTGCATCCAAGCATTATTCAACTCATTTCGAGACTAAGGGGCTCTCTCTCTAGGACCTGGGGAGGCTTGAACTACCCAACTATAATAAGTTAACTAGAAACAGTTTCGCCACAATCTCCAAGGGGAATTATTTTTACTCACACAAAAATTGCAGTAAGAAAAAGATGATTGAAAAGGAATTATGGGTCATTAATTTTGAAGTTGTCTTTGGAGTGTAAGTTCTTATGTTCATGTGATAACATTCTCCTCACTTTTGTATTGAAGTTTCTATGTTGATATGAGTGGATTATGGGTTAATAAAATCTTTGTTAATTTTGAATTTGGTTTTGGAGTGCAAGTTCTTATGTTATGTGAAAACATTTTTCCAAGCTGGCATGCAAATATCTATGTTGTCATGATAAAACTATCCCACTTTTGTATGCATGTTCTTATGTTGTTGTCATAACATTCCACCTATTACACACCAAAATGTCACACTTAAGTGTCACACCTATTTACACCTAAGTTTCGTAAAGTGTCGTATGCACCTTATTAAGTGTCGCATGCACTTTGTGAAGTATCATATGCACCTTAGTAAGTGTCACATGCACTTTACTAAGTGTCGTATGCACCTTACTAAGTGTCACATTCACTTTACTAAGTGTCACAACACCTTGACACCATGAAATAACAATTGTCACTATCCCTAGTCAGTGTGGAGGATATATATATTGTATGAAGGTCAAAATACTATGTGCATATGAATTATTCATAAAAAGGAAATTAATTTAGTGTAAGAATCCACCTCACATTTAGTCTCCTAATCTCAAGAAGAAGTTGAGAATCTCATGGATGGTTGAGAGATTTTCTCAAACCAAAATCTTAATTTGGTGGATCTTGATAGATATTTCCACCTTAAAATCCTTGAGAGATATTTTCTCCCTAAAGTCCCTGAGAGATATTTTCTCCTCAAAAATCTTGGAGATCCTAATTTAGTGGATCTAGTGAGTGATCTTATACATAGTGGTTAAGCCTCCAAATCCTATATAATGAGGGCATTCCAAGGTGAGTGGAGGAAGATTGTAGGTGTCAAACCTTTGATCCTGGGAGAAAGAATTCATTGAAGTATCAACATTTTGATCTCAATATTTTCATGCAAGCATTGGACGAGGAGAGCTTGGAGAAGATTGCAACGACATCAACTTGATTTGTAAGTGCATTCTCTTAGGTTTCCATTAATATTAACTTGGCCTATTCTTTCATTATGATTCTTTATTGTAATGTCTATGCTTAAGTCAAATCGGGTATAGATAGATCTATTTTATCTAATCACATCGAGTAGGAGAAAGGATTTATTTGTTTTTCATTATAAGTCCCGACTCATGCTAAGGAGCTTGGAGATCAAGCATGAAGCTTGGAGCGGCGAGGACAAACATCGAAACAAGATATGTCACATTATTTCTCTTTCTCATTTTGATTGGTTATGAACTAGATCTATAAGGAAAGTAGCAACCATTTGTTTTCTTTTGTCTTTGGACCAAGGAAGGGGTCTTGGTCCAAAGGGGAGCTTATCATGTCCGCAGTGTAAGATTTCTCATAACACTATCTAACATTGGTAGTAACATTGTTGTCATGCTTTATGAGTGATATTTGACTTGTAGTTGAGATTTAGGGGATATATTTTAGGGTATCATGTTATACTAAACTATCCCCATGTTGCGATTCTTCTTATTTTTTTCTTTTATGATGCATTGTGAGTCTCTTTAACACATAATTGTTATCTATTTGATGTCCATAATAATTACAATTCTAATTACTAAATTCACATATCATTTGGTTGAAATCTATGTGATGCCCATATAGTTGCAAGTATTACGACTAAAGTCACATATTCTTGTGTTAATATTTCATTCCACATTAATACCTTTCCTCATATCTCATATCTAGTTTGTGGTTGTTATTTATATGATGTTACACACTATCTCCACAGTAACATATCACTACGTTGGGATTTCATTCCAAATTAATACTCATCGTCTGATTTTTGTGTGTGTTAACATCATTGTTGGTGTGTGTGCTGTGAAGAATTCCTCATGTAGAATAATTGTGAGATGGAGATGGTTTGTGAGGCATATGTGCACCAAAAAAATTTCAAATTCAAATGATGGCTTTAGGGTGCAAGTTCTTGAGTTGATGTGACAACATACTTTGTCACTCTAAGAATAACATCAACAACAATTTTGGTGTCATTCCTTGTGGGTTTTATTTGGCTTGTGGTTGTTATCGATGTGATGTTATGTTGATACAATGACATATCCCTATGATGGGATTTTATTCCACATTAATACTCGTCTTCTAAGGAATTACATACCCCAAAATATTTGTCAATTTAGAATTTAGTTTGGGGTAAAATTCCTTAGGTTCATGTGATAACATCATCTCTCCATCTAATACTAACATAAAAAATAGTGTTGATTCCATGCCTTGTTGTAACACACCCAGGGTGGGGCGTCAAAATTTCGTTCTTCTTAAGAAATAAAATCCTCCATTCAGGGTCTCTATCCCATTCTTCTCATTCAAATATTTTCATCCACGGTCTCCATGCTCAAAATCGAGCTCCGAGATGGTATATATACCTCTCCCAAGTTCCTTGGGTGTTCATTGGTTGGGGCCATGAGGCTTCCACGTGGGTCCGACTCAATATGCTTCTCCCTGAGTTCTCTGACATCCCGAAACTTCCAGCATCCCTAATTCTATGGTGAAAATCCATCCACCAACAAATCCAACGACTGGACTTGGTCCTCGACTAACTCACTGACTAACGGGGAATTCAACGTTTGACCTTCTGAATTGAATTCTTTTCCTAACCACTTCCCTTTGTTTACAATCGTATATGAATGTGGCTATGACTAGACGCCAAGATAACAGGTGCCTGTGTCGGTGCTTTGGAGCTTTGGGCTCCAGACATTTTCAACCTATGACACCATAAATCTTCTTAACTGTTGAATTGGCGGATTTCGGGTATGCTTATGGGAATCAGTCGTCCCTATTTTCTTTCAAGATCAATGAACCACACTTACTTTGGGACTCTGCACTTCAGTGAATTCCAAAGCACTCATGAACACTAACCTCCGAAGGGAAATCCTTCTGGAGTGTCAGATATCCCGACAATTGTCCTCTGAGATCGATGGCTCAGGTGAACCCCAACCTCCAGGCCTTCGACAGTTCTTGTTCCACTTTTCTCCAAAGTAGCTATCCTCCAAAGTAACGGATCACCCGAAACATGTCCCCAAATGAAAGACGGTTGAGATTCTCTCCATTACTCTGAACTTCAGGAATTTTCGAAGCACCAAGCTTCAAGTCCTCCGGAGTATAGGATCTGATGCCAAGTATCCCCCTGCATCAATGGCTAGGATGGATTCTCGGAGTTCCAGTCAGTTCACCAACCACTTTGGCTAGGTGGGCATGTCCCAGGGGCTGACACGTAGAAGGGTCAAGGGCGACATGTGCCCTCATATGGGATGGCATGTGTCACGTTCCGAAGGGTCTATAGGGTATGTGATACGTATGAATCTGGATAACACGTGGCACTTCAAACTAAGGTCCACATGTTCCTGGGTGATGTCACTATGCCATGTCACCCCGAACTAACAGTCTTCCAACATCCCTTAGATCTCATGGTCGAAATTTGGCCACGTAGATCCATGGATCTATGACTCTTGTTACTTCGAGAGTTCGACATTCAGGGGTTTGGCAGTGTAGACTCCTCTTTTCTCCCAGGTTGGTTAGCATCGGGTTGACCATAGCCCAGATATGATGGTTAGGAAGGAGCCCAAAATTTCCTCTGATCAATGGTCTTGGTCACCTCACGACTCCGGTCTTCGGAGGTTTTGGCTTCACTTCCACTCTACTTTCTCGAGGCAGGACTCCGCCAAAGTACCATGTGAGAAACCTTCCACTAGATGATCGGACGGTCGAGAAGGGGCCCCAATGGACTCCCTAGATCAACGAATCACAACCTTTCGCAACTCTGGAATTCGGGTAAATTTGACAGTCGTGAATTTTGACATCCCAGGGCTTCGAGCTCCCGAAGCTCCGAAAACATCAAGAGCTATCTCCTTTCGAGCTTAATGCAGGGTTCCTAGACCCTAGTCGTATGGACCATCTGATGAATCTCAGGCTATAATATCTACTCTTAGCCAATATTTGGTTAAGGCCATGGGCGCGAGCCTAAGGTCCCTTAGACTACTGGTTTGAAGGAAGCGCCTTCCTATTTCTCAGAAATTTAAGTTCTAAAGAAAGGCGGGAAAATCTTGTGGAATTACCGAGATGGTAGCAATACCAAGAGGCTTTCTATGACTCTGGAAATGTGAGGTAATTCCCTGGGGAAACACCTTCAAGGGTTAAACTGGAGCATATGGAAAATCAAGAAGAAGAACAAGATTCTCAAGGAAACAAACGCATACACATAACTTAACCATTTCAATACAAAAACCATTTATAGATATGTAAATACATGCATGCATCCATTATTCCCAATTCAATGCATAGAGTATGAAAACACTTATCAGAACTAGATAACATGAAGCGATTGTTGAAAGGGGTGCCCATTTCCATCCAACCATAGGCTCAGTCACTCCTAACGGATTTACCACTAGCCACCACCCCCAAGCTAGACCAAGATGCTCTGCGATAGAATCTTTTCTTCCAGCTCAACGACAGTAGGGACAAAGGTTACTCTCCTCCTCCCCCAGGATCTTGGCAACGGTTTACACAATACCAAGAAAGGAGGACCAACCTCGTTTATTAGCTTGTATCATGACCCTGTTAGCCATTTCCTGTGACCGAAACATGCTCATCCCTTAGTTATTCCTTGAACCTAAGAGATTAGTATCTCATCTCTACACTCTTCGCAGGGCATCCTCTACCCACCACACCTTCCTTTCTTGCCTTCCTTAGAAAGATTGCTTGTGGCTCGAATTCCCAGTCCGTGGTCAGGTCTGAAATCCTTATATATTGGGGCTCTACCAAATCCCATCATTAACTCTTTAGGAGGTCTTCCCACCTACCAACCTAACTGTAATTCATTTCTGGGTCAGAGGTTTGTTCTGGTCCTGAGCAATTAAATCCAGTAAGGTATTGTTTTGGTGGAGGTTAACGCAACCATTCCTGGTCCCCTTCACCCTCTCTTTCATAGCATTCGTGGTCTCTTTTAGAACACTCCCTTTCCAACAGTCATGCAACACTTATCCATTTTCTAGTAAATAACAGAATTTACATTCATTGACCTTCTATACAAAGGTCCATTAAATCAAACATTCACACATATTAAGTTTTCCATAGTCTTTTAGCCCATATAATTATATTTACAGACAGGGGGAAACAGGGGTGTTACAATTCCCTCCCCCTTAAAGGAACATCATCCTCGATGTTGTATCTGTCAACATGCTCTGTATATACAGAAGTGAAAAAAAATGGATATGCATGTCTCATAGCATCCTCCATTTCCCATGTAGCCTCATCTGGGCCAAAGTGTTTCCACTGCACCTTGACCTTTGCAACGGTTCGGTTCCTGAGTGGGGTTTCCTTCTTGGCAAGTATGCATTGATGTTATAGCAGGAATTCTCCCTCCATTTCCACCTGGATAACAGACCAATAAATTATGTGTTTAGAATCATGTACATATTTCTTTAATAATGAAACATAGAAAACATTATGTGCCTTTACTATTGGAGAGAGTGTTATCCTATAAGCTACAGGTTTGAATCTATCTAAGACTTCAAAGGGTCCACAATACCGAGGTGCCATCTTGGTACAAGCTCCCATTCTTAGGGAACTCTTGTTGGGCCTAACTCTGAGATAGACATGGTCTCCTTTCTTGAATTCTCTGGGAGTTCTCTTTCTGTCGGCGTAACTCTTATGTCTATCCTGAGGAATTTTCATATTTTGATTTATCTAAATCACATCTTGTTGTTCCATTTCTCTCAGCATGTCAGGTCCGATTGTAATTATATCCACTGGATTATTCCAGTTGATTGGAATCTTTCACTGTCTACCATATAGGGCTTCAAAAGGGCTCATCTTCAGTGACTCTTGATAATCGTTGTTGTAGTAAAATTATACCAATGGCAGGTAGTCTTCCCACTTCTTAGGATGATGCATTACATGCATCCTTAACATGTCTTCTAATATTTGGTTTACTCTTTCTGTCTGTCCATGAGTTTGAGGGTGATAGGCTGTGCTAAACAACAATTTAGTCTCAAAACCAGCCATCAAGGATTTCCAAAAGCTTGAAGTGAATTTTTTGTCTCTGTCAAATACAATCTCCCTAGGCATGCCATGCAATATGAATATCTCCTTCATGAAGATGTTGGCAATATATATCGCCTTGCAATTTGATTTGACAGGAATGAAGTGAGAAGACTTGCTCAATTTGTCCACCACTACCATGATGGCATCATTCTGCTTGGCCGATTTTGGTAATCCGGTGATGAAATCCATGGAGATGGTTTCCCATTTCCATTCTAGAATTGGTAGAGGATGTAACAACCTTGATGGGTGTCAGTGTTCTGCCTTAACTTGATGACATTCTAGACACTTAACTAAATAATCAACTATGTCCTTTTTCATTTCATGCCAATAGAATTGTTTTCTAGTGGTCGTCATCATTTTCTGATAACCTGGATGACCAATATATGGTTTCTTGTGTAGTTCGTCCATTACGAACCTCTTCAAGTTGTCACAACTTGGAATATACAATATGTTTCTATAAGTCAACAGGCCTTCATAAAACATCTAATAGCCTTCATACTTTAGCCCAGTTGGCTCTTGCCTTAGGTATGAGGTCACGGTCTTGAAGAAGGCATTTGTTTCTTGTTCATTCCTGACTCTTTCCTTGACATCCATTTCACAGGTGCTCATCACTGCAAAGTGAATCATTTTCACACTTCTGCTAAGGGCATCGGTCACCCTAATTTTCTTTCCTTTGATGTGTTTGATTTCAAAATCAAAATCACTAAGGAGAGCCATCCACCTAGCTTTCCTGGCATTAATTTTTGGTTGATCAACCAAGTGCCTCAACCCACAATGGTCTGTCATAAGTACAATTATCCTACCCAAGAGGTAATCCCTCCACATTTTTAAAGCGTGCACTATGGAAGCCAACTCTAGATCATGGCTCACATAATTGATTTCATGCTCATTCAATTTTCTGTATTCGTAGCAAATTACACACCCTTCTTGCATAAGGAATCCTCCGAGTCCTTCCTTGCAGGCATCCATGTACAAGAGGAATTCATTATCAGGGTTTGCAATCTTCAGCATGAGTGCATGGTTCAGAAGGTATTTCAATTCCTGAAATCTTTCTTCACATTCTGATGTCCAAGTGAATTTAACCCCCTTTTTTTGAAGGGCAGTGATTGGACAACTAATCTTGGAAAATCCTTTTATAAACCTTCTACAATATCCTACTAAGCCCATAAAGGATTTGATATCAAATACATCATTTGGGGTAGGCCATTCCATAATATATCTGATCTTGTCAGGGTCTACTGCCACTCCCTCTTTAGAAATAACATGGCCTAAGTAATGGACTTGCTTCTGGAAAAAGTCACACTTTCTCAACTTAGCGTAAAGTTTATGCTCTCTTAGCACTTGAAGTACAAGTATAATATGTTCTTCATGCTCCTCTTTGTTCTTGGAGTAGATTAGGATATCATCAATGAAAACCAACACAAATATGTCTAGGAATTTGCTGAGTACATTATTCATCAAGCACATAAAAGTGGCGGGGGCATTGGCTAATCCAAAGGGCATCACCACAAATTCATAGTGAGCATACCTTGTCCTGAAGGTTGTTTTGTGTATGTCTTCATCCTTGATTTGGACTTGATGGTATCCAGACCTTAAGTCAATGTTTGAGAAAATGGAAGCACCCCCTAATTGGTCGAACAAGTCATCGATTCTTGGTAAGGGGTACTTGTTCTTTATGGTTGTCTTATTGAGTTGTCTATAATTTATGCACAGTCGGAGCGTGTCATCTTTCTTTTTCACAAATAAGGTTGGTCCTCCCCATGGAGACACACTGGGCCAGATGTAGCCTTTGTCCATCATTTCCTTTAGTTGTAGCTTGAGCTCAACTAGCTCGGGTGTACTCATCTTATAGGGTGTCCTAGACACTAGCACTACTCCTGGTGCAAGTTCTATCGAGAAGTCAATGTCTCTTCTCGGAGGTAGACCCGGTACCTCTTCTTGGAATATGTATCTATACTCTCTTAAGATGAGGTGTTCCTCTAGGTTTGGTTTGCCACCCTCAATAGATTCCAACACCTGTATTGCATATAGATGACATCCCTTTTTGAAATACTTTTTCATTTGAAGGGATGATATTTGTCTCACTGAGACATGCTTCTGAATCCCTCGGAGGGTTATCTTTCTCCCTTCTTCATTTACACATTCTAAAGTCTTATGGCAACAATCCAACTTATTTTTATAAGCAACTAACTATTCCATACCAATCAACAGGTCATAAGATTCTAGGGGAAGTATGTTAAGGGTCGCTTGGGTGGGAAATCCATCCATGATGAATTGGCAGACTGGTATGACCTCTGCTACTTTTCTTTTGGTTTCAGTGGCTAGTTGTACCAACCATGGATTAACATATTTAACTAGTTTCATTTTACACTTACCAACAGTCTAAGGGGCTATGTAACTCAAATTATAACCAGGTTCAATTAAAATAGAAACTAGACGGTTGGCGATCATACCTTCCATCTCCACCACTAAATCTTGGTGGTCAGCTTGTTTATTATCAAAAGTTGCATAAATTTCTGGCATGCTTCTAGCCACATCATTGACTATGGTAGCTTCTTGGATGTTGTAGACTCCCCTATTGTTCTGTTGTCTATGTGGTCAATCCCTCAGAAGATGTTCTTCTCTGTAACCCCAACATTTCAAGGGTTCTCTCTTTGGGTTATCATTCTCTCTTGGGGTTGATCTAAAAGGTTTATTTCCACTCTGGCATGGGAAATTCTGTTGATACACACTTCGAGTAGGAAGGCTCATCCTAGAATCCTTCCTATAGTTCTTAAATCTTGAGGATTTAAATCCCTTCTTCTTGAATCTTGAACTAATCTTCCAGTTCTCACGAGGTTATGTCTAACTCCCAAATTGTTCATAACAATACCTTGCCTTAAAGATAGTGTCTTCTAAGGTCTTTGGCCCGTCAAAATCAATCCTATTCCAGTAGGTTTGAGGTAACCCACTAATAAATTGTTGCACTTTTACATTTTCATCTTTTAAATAGGGTACATACCTCAACAGCTCAAGGAATTTATTGGCATATTCCTCTATGATGAGTTGTCCCATCTTGAGTTCATAGAACTCCTTAGTCTTCCCATTCAAGTATTTCTCTAAAAGATACTTCTTCTTGAAGTGTTTCTAAAATTGTTTCCGTGATAAGTCATCTTCATGGATTCCTTTCACATTCTTAAGGTCTTCCCACCAAATGGAATCTTTTCCATTCAGGTTGAAGATGGCTATTCGAGCCTTCAAGTTTTCAGAGTAGTCACGGACTCTGAAGTACTTCTTTAAACTAAGCAACAAAGCTTCTGCCTCTTCCCCTTTCTTAATATCTCCATCAAAAGAGGGTGGTCTGGCTTTCTTGAACTCTTCAAGATCACGACTTTTAGAATGATTTTGCTTCTTTCCTTTCTTTTGAGACCGGGATTTAGTTTTTATACTAGAATATCCCTCGGACTCATGATCATTCCATTCCCTTTGTACCCGGAAGCCTTCCTCCCAATATCCGTCTGTATCGCCACCCCTTTTCACAAAAAAATGAAATTGAGAAAATGGTCCAGGAACTCCTTAATGTAGGCATTATCCACCCTAGTACGAGCCCTTACTCTTCTCCTATAGTCATGGTCCTAAA
>JZKD02S1903178.1:368830-475643 GCA_000966675.3 Picea glauca
TGAAATATTCGCCAATATTTTACAAGATTATATAATTGACTAAAATATTCGCCAAAAAATTATATATACATTTTATATTATTGATAAAATAGCCTTCAATTTTTTCTATGTATCACGGGGATTCGCCCATTTATTATACATATAAATTTAGGGGGGGTTCTTAAAATCACCCCTGAAGAAGGTTTTCATCCAACCTCCGGCCTTTGGAGATATAGAGGAAAGCATAAGGTCTAATATGGCACTCCCACATTGGGGAGAGCTATTTAAAAAGATCATTCAGGAGGAATACCTAGAATATGTCCCACACAGTGATCCAGATGTAAAAGTGATTGATGATGCGGTGTTCCCAAATATCTGACAGTCGTACCTACATATGGTGGCGAGAAGTACCTCCGTTTTTCCCTGTATATAATTCCTTAAGTGGCTCATCGACCACACAGACACACATAAATGTTTAATCAATGATGACAATGGTGGGTGTGTCGGAGTGTTCCTTTCGGTAGAGGTTCAAAAATACTACAATCTCAGAGACCCTAAGGAATGTCTAAATACAGATTTCATCGTGAAGTTCTATGAATGCCACAACACCAGCCGAGTGATGGCCTCATGGTGGAGGGAAGACAAGAAGTACACCAACCAGAGCACTGGCTAGTACCAAAAGACCAACTTAAGGGATCCATACATTTGTTTGATGTTTCTCATCTGTCAATTATATGGAGAGAAGGATTGCTCCAAATTTTCAGAGGCATGGATGCCCTTGGCTTACACAGTGGCGATCTCTGGGAGCAGTTTCAACTGGGGAGGAGTAATTTCTAAACAACTAAGCATCTATGTACAGTAGGCTCAGACGTCGAAGGAAGAAGAGGCACCAACTTTCTACATGGATTCATACTTTCTCGATGTCGTGTGCGCCATAAACATCTTCGGCGACATGAATCTAAGCTGGCATGTTGCAGAGATCCCGGTCCATGTCCACTTTAGCGTGCTATGGGAAAACAGGTATAAGAAGTCCTACTCTCTCATATGCGATGAATTCATCGCACAAATTTATTTTATTCTTTTTAAGAAGGAATGCCCAAGACTATCGACTGCGACCAAGAAAATGATATCAAAGGTAGGCCACTGGTACTTGGACGAGTATGACACCTACATCAGGGTGTTCGAACCCATCAGAGCGCCACATATCCTACCATATCATGTCCCAGGCCATCTTGTTGTAGGAGAAATATTCTATCAAACCATCTTGCAAGGCTACAATGCCACCTTGGTCAAGGACAAGAAGTGAGCGTTAATACCCTATGGTTTCCATGTAGGTTTCTACCTGTTGAAGGATACCACTCAAGCCAAACAAGAAGGGCTAAGCCAAATTGAGTTCATATTCAAGATAGGCCAATTCTGCAAGCACGATCCAAAGGGCCTGGTCTTGCAACATGCTTCACAAGTGTTGTCCTGTTGGCCGTACACCCACAACAAATTTGAAGATGAAGTCTTGACAGAAAATGCCCAAGACTGGGACGAGGTGCTAGCAAGGATGGCCAACCCCAAAATGACCAGGTTCAGGGCCATGATCCTGGATGAACAGGCGATGACCATAGAGCATTTGGCTCAAGAGGCCCTCAGATCCAGGGAAGAAATCAGAGCGGCAAAGGCAACAGAGGTTCCCCTGGTGACTCCGATGCAGAATAGGTGATTTCCTATGACACTGGATGCACGGGCAAGGAGGTTTCTCATGATATAACAAGCACATCGAGTAATTTATCAGCTGTAGGATGACTTGGACCTTGTATGAATGATGAGGGTCCCTGTCGAAAACCCAGATGAAATTCGGGTAGGCCCAAGAGGCCCTGAGCTAATACAAATTGATGAAATCTTCGGGTCAAATAACCCTGAAATTACAATGCCACAGGCCGGGTCACTGGGGGATGTTTCATCTCTACCAGAGATAGTAAGAATATCTAAGAGAGAAAGTGCACCTAACCCACTCCGCGACTTTATAACAATCTATGACGATGAGGAAAGTTCGGAGGTGTCCCTGGTCACTCCTCTGCAGATCACAAAGGAAAAGGAGCATGAGAAGGCATCTTCCCCAGCTCCTGACGCTCAAATTCGGGTCCTTCCACAGAATGACCAGGGGGTTGGGAGTGTCTTAGGAACTGAACTATTCGATGTACTAGAGACCCAAATGGATAGTCTGACGGACGAGACGGGGTTGGGTGAACAAGAGGAAGAAGCTCCACAGCAGGAAATCAACATCTCAACAACCGATTATCAAGTCAGTACCGAGCCCACCCTTGATGCTTTAATTTCAACCAGTACTCAACCTCTCGATGAGCAACAACTAGAGGCCGAACACTTGAAACACATGAAAGAGGTTCAAGAACCCAGTCTTGAACATATATACACCGTTGAAAGCCTGGGAAATATGCTTACCTGGGGAGATCAACAAATTCTCGAACTCATGGATGGAGTTGTTGATATACAGGCCATCTCCTATGACCGAAAGAGGAAATATATCGTAAAAAGAACCACCAAGAAGAGGATGCTTACTCTAGATCACTCCATCCTCATCACCATAGAAGAAAAATTCATTAGCACGGAGCACTCCAATACATCCAAGCCTTTCGACGCGGGGAGGGAAATCACTGATGCCACCATAGATAGAGAAAAAAGGGATGAAGAGGAGTTGGCTGCTACGCTAAAGGATTTAGAACACTTTCTCCATTTGGAGAAATATTAACAAGACTCCACAAAAGCCACGGCGTTCTTAAGAAGCGAATTCTGTGATGTTTACAGTAAATTCGCTAATGAGCGGCACCTTTTCACTACAGGGATAGCCGATTTCCAAAAAGACACCCTCATGGTGTTGGAAACGTGCAAAGATATGGAAAGGTGGTACAAGAAGGAACACCAAGTTGTGGAAAGGATCGAGTACATCAGCAGAGTTCAGCAGGGTTGAGACGCCGAAGAGCATGACATTCAGGTACTTAGGGATAGTAGCATCGACCGCATAAAGAAATCGGTCAAATACTGGGTGAGAATGGCCCAAGAAACCCACCAGGAATTCGACAGAAGTGGGCCGAATGAAAAAAAACATGAACCAAGGTCAATCGAGCAATGAGAGACATCGACCTTCCAGAATTCGGCACACCCAATGACTTTGTCGACTTGCACGACATAGTCAAACTACATGTCGAACAAGATTCATCGTGGGCCGAAGAGATAAAAAAGGTGGCGAACATGGCACTGGGACAAGTGCAATAGTTCATTGAGCACCCAATCAAGGCTCAGACAGTGCTACAACATTTAAGTGCCAAAATAGTCAAATATCAGGCACGGGCAGTAGAGATCAAGGAGATCCGTTCAACCCCGATGGATCAACACAGGTTCCTGTATGCCAACACGTGCTAGGATCTCTTTGTCCAATGGTCAGAGTATGAGAAGATTCATCCAATCAAGTGAAACCATTTGATGACTTTTGAAAGACTGAGCAATGAAAGTGCCATGTGGCAATTTTTGTTTTACTTGGCTACACTTTGATAATTATTTCTAGTTAATAATATGTTATAATTAAGAAGATCGACATGTTAGAGGAGGTCAATGGTTGTTGCAAAGACCCTCATTTTTGGTTTTGTAAAGAACTATTTCAGAGATATCTTAATTGAGAAGTCCTGTTTTGGACCAGAGACAAGTTTGTGTTTTTCATCAAAAGCGTGTGTGAATGGATCTGAAGAAGAATTATTTTTGATTTTATCTAATGAATGGATGTTGTAACGAGTAAGAGCCTCTAAATCTGTTCATAGGTTATCTGATTCAACATTTTTATAGTTCTTATATTTAATGATGAAAAGTAAATTATTGTGTTAATATGTGATTGATGATTAGAGTTAAGGAAATTATTTTTCTTGCCATCATTTATTTCATGTATGTTTTCTCTTGATAATCGTATCTCAGTCAATAATCGAAACACCAACAAGTTAATGTTTTAGTACTAGGCTTGTTGTAGGTGTAAGAATCATTGTATCCATGCTTGAGCAGAAGGGTTATCCCGAACTCAACCTTATTCAGTTGTTAAGTTATTTTCCTGTTGTTACCCAGCTGGTTAATACTAGCATTTATCTTATATCGATCCTATCTATAAGAGAAAAAACAAAAAGAGAACGTCCAAACAGAAGGAGGATTTTTCACAAGAAGACATCATGTCAATCACTACGTAAAGCCCATTGATCATTTAGCTGGATCACAATATCTGGAGAACCATTCCACCATTAAACGTTGCAGAGTCTAATTAGGCCTCGGTGGTGGGTTTGGTTCCTACTATTGAGTTAAAGGGATTCAGGACCCCTCAACACAGTGATAACAGGGAAATGTATGGCTTACCTGTGGGTGCCTCTAAAGAGGGTGAGCTAGATATGTCATGGATGAAAATGTTTCCAAGCCCATTCATGCCTTTTATCTTTTATTCTTCTTGTTTTTTCTTTCAAGAGGCTACTTAGGGGACACTGCCTTAGCATGGTGACCAGTGGTGGCAATGTTACCCACAAGCATTTCGCGGAAATGAGAAGGTTGGCTCGTGATGAGACCGCATTTCTCTTGTTTATGCCACCAAGAGTGACTAGCCTGGCGTGGTTACCATCTTTTGGTAGTTTCATACCACTACATGCCCATGGACCTAATAGGCTGGCTCGTGATGAGACCCCTATCCTCTAACTAGGTCTTGTTTTATTATTTTTTATGGGTCCCTCTGTTTCTTGATGAGAATCCTTTTACTTCTTTCTGGGGGATCCCTGGGAAAAGCATCTCAAGATTTCATTCTTTTGGATTTTATCTTTTTCCAGCTACTTTTACCCTCTGGGCCTTTAGTCCCTTCTTCCCACAAGGAAAGGTACAACCCTTAGATATTTGGCCAACTTAATGCCCAGACCAGTGTAATGGGATGCATGAGCAGGAAAAAGATGCAAGGTGATAATTATGGTGGGAGAGGATGATGATGTTCCAGGTGGATATCGTTGGCAACCCACCTCTTCCAACTAGCTAAAAACAATTTTCTGACAATTTTGGCAATTTACTATTTTTAGCAGTTTTTAACTTTCGGGGCCATTTTGAGGGCCTAAATGAAGGTTTTTTGGGATCAATATTCTCAATTATAGGTGAAGTCCTTTATGGATCCCCCAAAATTAATCTCCTCGATGATACCTTTCCAATGAGCTATCGTGCACCCCAAACGGAGATCGTATGCCAAAGTTACACCCTCAGGAATTTGATAAAACTACCCAAAACATGGACCACAAAACTATTGCCTTTTCATGTTTTGGGGTTAGGGTTTTGGATTTTCTTTATGATAAAAAGGAATTTGGAGCGTCATTGTAAAATCATATTCTTTTGAATGCGATTAGCGAACACAACACTTCTCATAGATAAGCTTCCACCATTCTAGCGAGTCTTTCACTCTGTAATTTTACAGTATTTGTACATTTTCTCTCATTAATAGAAAATTGTGTATTACTGTATCTTTGTATTTATGGTTGCATCTCTAATACATTTATGTTATATTATTGGATATCCGAGATATCTATGTACATTTCTTTATTATATCTCCGCTCTCATTTCATGTCGAATTAATCCAGATCAGATGACCTCTCATGAATCTCCCGAGAGGAAACTCAAACCCTATGGGTATTAGCATAGTAGGGTATACTTTCATTCCCCCCAGGTGTGGTCAAGTGGAAAATCATAAGGTACAAGCACACATTAGAAGAAAAAATAATTAAATGCACATATTCAAAGGTTTTGAGGATCAGAGTGACACATACCATGATACTCGGACTCATTACCTCATGGAGCAAGACCTATCTATGCTACAAGACAAGACTGATGTGATGGATTTTGTTGTTCCTAACAAAGTGGAGGCACTTAAGAATGAAAGGATGGCCCCTCCAGGGCCATTCTCAAGTCGATATGTCTCTCAGTACTCCATGTCTAGGACCTATGGGCCTCGAGACATAATCTCTTTAGTTATCCCTAGGTTAGTGGATAACAAGTCGAATTCTGGGAGGCTGATGTCCTTCATCTCTCGTTTAATTTTTACCCATCTCATTTCGCAATTGATCCATTTATCCTGAATCTCCCACTGAGGCTCCTGGGCCATTTTCACCCAATATTTGGTCACTTTCTTGATCTGATCTATGTTGTTGTCCCTCAGCACACGAATGTCGTGCTCTTCAACGTCTCGGCCCTTTTGAACTGCATTGGTGTATTCAATCCTTTCCACTACTTAGTGAGCCTTCTCATACCACCTTTATATGTCCTTGTAGGTCTCTAGCGCCATAAAGGTGTATTCTTGGAAGTCGATTATTCCTGTAGTGAAAAGGTGTCATTCATTTGTGAATTTGGCATAGGCATCTTGGAACTCACTCCTCATCCCTTCCTGTTTGGCTTGAGAAATGTCCTTTACTAGATAAAACCCCACATGGAACTCATAGGGTATGAAGGCCCGCTTCTTTTCCTTGACCAGTGTGGCATTATAGCCCTACATGATAGTCTGGTAATAGATTTCTCCCACAACGAGTCGGTCTAGGACATGGGAGGGTAGGAGATGTGGTGCTATGGTGGCCCCAAACACCTTGATATAGATTGAGTGTTCATATAAATAACAGTGGCCTACCTTTAATACCATTTTCTTGGTTGCTGAGGATAATCTTGGGCATTCCTTTTTAAATATGATAAAATGAATACGAGCGATGAATTCATCGCAGATGAGTGCGTAGGATTTTTTATACCTTTTCTCCCATAGTATGATGAAATAAACGTGGATCGGGAGCTCTGAGACATGACAGCTTAAATTCATGTCGGTGAAGACATTTCTCTCACAGATGAAATCAAGCAAGTATGAGGCCATGTGGAAAGTGAGTGTCTCCCCTTCTTTCAGAGTCTGATCCTATTGTATATAGATGCTCAATTGTTTGGAAATTATCACTCCCCAGTTGAAGTTGCTCCCTAAGATCATCACTATGTATGCCAAGGGCATCCATGCTTCCAAAAACTTGGAGCAGTTCTTCTCTCCATATAATCGGAAGATGAGAGCCATCAAATAGATGCATGGAACCCTCAAGTTAAGTATCCCATACTAGCCATTTCTCCAATCCGTAAACTTATTTTCCTCCATCCACCATGAGGCCATCAGTCGGCTGGTGTCATGGAATTTGAAGAAATTCACCACGAAGTCTGTGTTTAGTCTCTCCTATGGGTCTTTGAGTTTGTAGTACTTTTTCACTTATGTTGGGAGGAAAACTCTGACACACCCTCCATTCTCATCATTGATCAAGCACTTATGTGAATCTTTGTGGTTGATTATCCATTTCAAAACTTCTATGCAAGGGAAAACTGGGGTTCTGTTGGCTACCATGTGAAAATATGACCTTCAGATGTTTGGGAACACCTGGTCATCGAGCACCCTTACATCTGGTCATTCTGTGGTATATACTTTGGGTACTCGTCCCGACTGATTTTGTTGAAAAGGTCACCCCATTGTGGGAGGAGCATTACTTTGGATCCGGTGCCTGCTTCTGTATCACCGAAGACCGGAGGCTGGAAAAAAGCTTTCTTTGTTGAGGTTTTTATGACCGGCTCTGCTCTGGGAGTGTATTCTAGCAGCCTTGTAGTACCAGGAGAAGAAACTTGACCTGTTTCAACCTCCTTCATATTGGGTGCTCTCGACGGGCGTCTGGTGGTTGGATTTATCAATGGCATTTTACCTGCATCTAGAACATAGTTAGAGACCGCGTAAAAAAAATCAGATGCATACATAAATCACAACCGTCAAATTGGCAAACTTGAATACATACCTTTGTATCTTGTTTAACCTAGTTTTGATGATCTGATGATCGACGCAGTCTCGAGAGGCTTGATTTTACTCTTTGGATGCTCTGGAATTCAAACTTGTGCGCATAATGAAATTGTTCAAAACCATTCTAGATATTTAAACAGGGATGAACTTACCTTGTCGCATCATCCATTCCATTCAAGTTATGACTGTAGTTTTATTAAATCTGTTGCCAGATCTTCAGAGACGTTTAAAATTAAATTGGATTGTGGGATGATGGCACAAGCGCGGATTGTAACGTGGCCTATCGATGATTTCAAATTATTTTTGTTCAATAGACGCACGAGGTAGCAACAAATGTGTGATGAAGCATTAACTGGTTTATTAAGTGTCAGAATCCGATCATATCTTATGCCGAAAACATCCCATCATTTTGCTAGTTTGGTTGGTGAGTCGGGGGTCGAGATTCTTTTTGTTGATATCTTCTTGCAAAATCTCTAACGTCGATCGATCTCATCGTACAGATATGACATGGAAAATCTGACTAGGAGGTGTGACTAGGACCGAGGGAACCTTAATATGACTCGGGACGAAACTAGGTCGTACGACACCCTTATGTGATAAAGACACGTGGCACTCGAGACCGACGTCTTCATTTACTCATGTTAATCTGAATCATGACTTTCTTTAAGCTATATGTTCTAAATCCTGATCCTATCTTTTCGATGCCGAAAAGTATCAAAGATCGACGATCAACAATAAACCTTCCCAAGATCTCTCGTATCGACTCTCTCGAAAAAATCCGAAATGTGAAAGTGTATCGGGGATCGATGATTGGTGATATGTTTGTTGCAAACAAAAAATGATTGTTTTAACCTTTTTGGATTTCCTCGACCTGGATAAAGCACATCGAGCATCGGCTATCAGTGATTTCTTTACGGTCTTTGTCAATGTCTATCCTTCCCGTATTGTGTCGATGCTGATGGGGATCGACTATCTCTTGAAACTTTGTACTGAGTAACTTACGCAAACCAAATCCACCTTTTGTCGATTGTGATGGTGCATCGGCTCTCGAGGACTATTGTAACTGTGTGGCCACTTTACCTGCTTGAATTTTACCGACAACGAACATAAGCGCGTTAGGTGCAATTTTAGTTGAATATTCTTAGTTCGAATGTCAAGTTCCTTTAGACATGAGGATTCATAATTTCAAACAAACGTGATGATTGATAAGAGCCATGAAAAAAAAACAAAGATAAATCATTCCCCAAAGTGAAATAAATTTAGACAGTAAAAGAAAACAAGTGGTTCCCAAAAATTGATAAAATTTCATAAGGATTTTAGGGTGTGTTGAGCGCTCAACAGATCCCAAGAAATTTTCTCACTATCCATTTCCCATGGGGCATGGACAACTCTTCCTTGCAGCCTATACATTGGAAATTACCTTGTAACCCCATGGATGGATCTTCCTTGCATCCTGGACATTACCAGGCAACCCCAATTATATTTTTTGGGTCATTTCCTACAATTGACAACAACAACTATTGCAACATTAGTCAAGGGAAACTTAGTTATGGTATTGGTATCTCCCTTTTTTCATAGTGAATAAATTTTATCAAAATCATAGAAATCATAGGAAAACAAGGTCTTAATATGTTGTTACAGAGAAACCACAAGAAAATAAGCTAGGGAATTGATAACACTAAAGAGACGTACATAGAGTCAATGATATATTTTCCTTTACAACACACTAAGACAATGAAGCCAAGAAGCAAGAGTTGGATGACTAGCAAGGTAATTTTCCACTTTTTTAGTTTTAAGTACTTGTAGGCGAACACTTCTTCATTAATTCCTCTGGTATGTAATTTCAATTGAACGCTCCAACTAAATGAGTTGTTTCTTGTGTAGTCTGAGAGGCTTTGGCAGGTTCCATGGCCTTACGCTGGTGGTAACTTAGCTTTGATAGGATCCATGGCCTCACGTTGTCAGTAACTCATCTTGAGCTCAAGCCAGCCTTCCTCAA
Source organism: Picea glauca (assembly GCA_000966675.3). Lineage (NCBI taxonomy): Eukaryota > Viridiplantae > Streptophyta > Pinopsida > Pinales > Pinaceae > Picea > Picea glauca. The sequence continues at coordinate 378,673 of JZKD02S1903178.1, forward strand.
GCCTCATGTCATTGGTCACGTTGTTGGTAACTCATCTTGAGCTCAAGTCAGCCTTCCTTGAGCCTCATTTTGTTGGTAACTCAGCTTGAGCTCAAGACATCCTTCCTCCATCATAAGTCCTCGATCGTAATTTCTTCAAGATCAAACACAATAAAATATAGATAGGAATCAAAGTAAATAACACACAGGACGAACACAAGAATTTCCTCAAAGATATAAAGAAATGGACGATACTTGCTAGGAAGAAAGAGACGTTGATCGAGCATGCAAGCTACAGTTGGATAGTTCTCAACTATAAAACGCTCATCTACAACATTTGGACACCGCAACATAACGTTAATCCTAAATTACTTAGGATACGATAAACAAAAGAGCCATAAACATTAAATGTTTATGAACTAATGCTAACATTAAAGCTAGCATTAACTCACTTGAAACGATGTACAACGTAATGAATCTTAATGTAGTCTCGAATTGATAAGTTTTAAACCAAATATTTCACCCTTTCCTTGATATGAGGCCAAATAAGGTCTCAAAGTAAAAACTTAGGCCTAAAAATAAAATTTGAGTTGAAAAAAAGCATGAATCTTTCAAAACTTTGGCTTAAATGGTGGGTATGCGTGAAAGGATTAATAGAATATTGAAAAACCGATTACTAATAGTCCTTGCAACCCAAAGGGAAGGGACTAATAAAGGTAAATAATTTCAAAAGAGTGAAGGAGATTTGTCAATTTCAATTTTTTTTTAGGTTTATTTTTATTTGTGTTCTTTTAATAGCTAATTCTTTCAATATCAATAGATTTTATTCAATGGTTCACTTTTTATTTTATTTTACAATGTTTTGATTGGTTTTCTTGATGATGGGTGGAGTGTGTTATCACATAAGGTTGTCAAGAGTCGTATGGAGGTGTCGTTTATACCTGAGTCTATGTTCTTGCCTCGTCTCTCTCTCTCTTTCACAGGCTGGGTCTTTAGTTTTTCCTTTCAGCTGGTAAATTATTTTTGTTTTCCCCTTTTTGTTGAATGACCTGAGTTTCTCCCTGTTTCTATACTCGAATAAGTATCAGCCGATGCTTTGTGTTTTTCCTAAGAATGAATATTCGCCTCTTTCTGTTCCAGTCTTCGACCCTTCTGTTTTCCCAAGTTCATCCAATCTTTCAAGTCTTTGTTGTTGAGGCACGTTGATCAGAGTGATCTATTGTGGAACCAAATATAGTTAACAGGAAAGATCAGCATCAACGTCGGGGATTACATGAGAGGATCATATCATTGGACTGCAGGCATTCAAGACCCCAAAGTTGCTCAAAGCTTAGCGGAGGAGAAAAATACCAAGATCAAAGATCGGAGAATCGAGAATAAGGTGTTTGAGATTTTTGTTACAAAGGTTCATCCAAAGTCTGATGCCCCGAAGCCTGAAGATATCATGGTGTTGGTGATGGAAGTCACTCCTTGATTGTAGCAGGAGCAGAGCCTGACGCCCATCAGTTTTTATGTCATGATAGTTTTAATGGGTGATCAAATGGGTAGAGACTCGGGAAGATATCACTCAAACTTAGGGACTGCGTCCGGCATGCGAGGAACAAAGGAGGTCTTGATCTAACTTCAGTCAGTGGGTTGATTTGAAAATGAGTAGGTTGAAGACTTGGTGAGAGGAGTGGACAAACTACCTCAGGCAATAGGCCTTTCAGTAATTTGTAGAAGAAAAACTCTGAATGCGAGATCCTCTAGTTCAGAGCTTCAGGAAACTGAAAGGGGGGACTTGACTGGATTCTCCAATTCCAAGTCGTTCAGTGCTAAGAAAATCACAGGGACCGATTAGAAACAATGCAACTGTTACAGTGATCAAACTCTACATCATCCTATAACAGTTACAACTCGACTGGATTCTCCAATTCTGAGCCGTTCTAATACAGTGTAAACAAAGACGCGAAATAAAAACTGACATTCATAAGACAAGAAGTCTCAAGAATCCAGACATAACCAGAAAAACAGTGCTTCATTAAATTTTACCACCGGGAGCCTTGCTTAACCATCGATCCCCCTACAAAAATGGCGAAAATGCCTACATATACTCAAAATCAACAACAACAGCAAAAACAAGACGCTGCATTAAAAACATTACGTCTGCATGTATTCTGACAGTCTACACATGCAGACTCTGGCCGATCATGCACCCAAGACTTGGTGTCCCCTTGGCCAAATTCAGACGGCTATTCTTTGTCAGACACCACCTTAACTGCGCATGGCTCCTACAAGGGAAGTAGCTGAGCCATTAAGAGCCGAGCTAGCGTGTGCAGACCTCCTCTGATTGGTCGAAGACTCGACATGGATTTTTTGGAAGAAATGGTACATAGGACTCTCTCGAGCAGACCGCTTTCCAGACTCTCCATACCCTATACTTAATGCATGAGGAGAGGTTTCAGCCACCCCTTCTCACCTTCAATTACTTCAAGTGAAAACCAGGCTTGAGGTCGAATCAAATGGAACTCAGAGACACGATGAACCTTTCGGCGACTAGACCCGATGCCTTTGGCCCCCTTTGCAAATCTCTTCCTATTTCCCAAGTGACCACAAGTTATGACCCTACATTTATTTCCATAGGCACTTTCGGCGTTCGCAAATAGGAAGGGGCTGATCCCTGCTTATCATAGTCGCGATGGGAGAAACACTGAGATGGCTCAATTGGGTGCCATGCATCCTTCTCAAATCTGATGGTCCTAAACTCACCCAATGATGTTGTGGGCCTGGGTCCCATGTGCTTTTGTCACTTCGTGCATCGAGGATATGAGGGAGCCGCTCCTTGCATTTCGAAATCGCGATGGGTGAAACGACGAAGAGCCTAATCGCGCGTGCCAGGAGTCCCCTTTGGATGGATGGCTGAGACTGTTTCTCGATACTGTGGGCTTGACTTTGAGCGCTTTTGGTGCTTTTGGGGTTCGGGGTTTCGAGATGCAGAATGACATGAAACTCTCACCCTTCGAACTCCTGAATGCCGAAACATTGACGCGACTAGATCTCGCACCACGCGTCCTTTGGATGGATGGCTGCCATCCTCTCCTGCATACCCAATGGGCGCTATCCAATGCGCTAATCTCGGCACGCCTCCGCTAGTTGCGATTTCCCGCCAACCGTCGATCTTCTCCCTTGGATAAATCTGGACCGTCAGCACTATAATATTGCTCGCCTACTTGTTTGGAAGCCTGAAATGAGATTCTTCACGTTGTGCTTGGGCGCTTCTCATGCGACTTGCAGACCCGAATACTCTTGTGCCTAGGACAAGAAATGTTACTAACAGGTCCAAAATATGAACTTTTTCAATCCATGACCTAAACTAATCAAATTTTTGTAGAACCGTTGGTGAGATAAGAATCAATATAGCCATTTGGATACTGCATTTGTGCCACTTCTATCTGCTTCGTCAATTGATCCTTGCCGTTGAAATCAGACTGCTCGCTCGCTTGATTTTAAGCCCAAAATGGACTTCTTCTGTGAGCTGTGCTCGGCGTTTATGGCTGTGACCCTTGAATAAAACACATCCGACCGGTTTTCAAACCCCACTTCTATGCGTTTACACCAGAGGCCTAAAATTAGAGAGGAGAATACCCCTATACAAGAAATGTTGCTAACATTAGGCTCCATGGGGGATAGAGTCGTCCCTGTGATGCTCTAAGAACTCATTTTGTAGTTCCAGTATCTTGTTGTTGGGCTATGGAGTCAAGCTCAAAACACCCCCTGCTAAAAATATAGGTCGAAAAGTAAAAGTAAAACAAAACAAGATACATGCTCAAAAGAGCTTATTTATGTACAATCCTAAACTATCAGAATCCTTTACATGGGGCTAGGTGAAAGCAAATTTCCACCATAGCCATTCAAGCAGCTTCTTGAATAGAAGCTCCTTCTTTCTGTCGATGATGGATAAAAGATGATGTAACCAGGAGATCAGAATGGTTACATCCTTTGATTCATCTTCAAGGGTTTCCATGAAGATGAAGGTGGGCGGCTCTAAGGCATAGAGGAAATGCTACTCCATGTACTTGCTGACGTGGTCATAGAATGAGTGGCGAATTCCAGAAAATGGGCGACGGACAACCTCCTCTGCTACACAGTTTTTCACATGTGGATGAATATCTCTGATAAGCACAGGTTGGTGTACAACAGACGTAGGCTCATTGCTCTCAGGTGGTGGTTGCTCGCTAACTGGCTCTGGACAGGAAATATCCTGCTCCTCTGGTTCTTTCTCCTCTTCTGGTTGGCTCTCCCCCAAGTCAGATTCGTATTCATCATAAATAGGGACCATGGGATGGCTCTACTTGCTGTCATGTCAGGAAGCATCTTCATAGTGATCAAATGTAGGATAAGCTTGTTGCTCATCATCACTATAATATTCATCAAAAAGGGGCTGACCTTCATTTCTATATTCCTTCTCCAGAATACTGATCCTGTCAAAAATATATGTTTTAGGGACAATGGTATCTGCTGCTTCTGGTTGTTCATACATAGTTTTTTTCTCTTTAATCCCAGGTAAGAATATATTGTGAGATACCCCTTGAAGGAAAAGAGAAAAATCCTCCTCCACAACCATCTCTTCTTTAAAAACGGGGAGGTCTTCATCGTCATAAGCAGGGCAGCTAGGAACATCTGCTTCAACCCGATACCCAGGTGATCCATCTACTATAGACCAAATTTGCTCCATAAACTCGCAATTTCCACAAGAGGCATGTTGATCATTATGAACATCTAAAAGAATAGAGGCATCTGATATGATGTCAGATGCTTCCGTTCTAGGGATAACACAATTAATATCATTCAACACCTCTGTTTTTTCATGGCAAATGCTTTCCTCCACAGTAAAGGCTTTATCATGGACATGGTCTTCATGGCCAGCAGAGGCTTCATGAAGCAAAGAAAACTCCTCACAACAGTTTTCAAACAAACAATCAGCTGGATAGTAGTCCTTACAAAATGAATTGAAAGCTGTATGAAAACCTGTTAAAGAACGGATGCTCGCAGCGGGAAGAGATCGACACCACTCAAGAGCAGCTCCCTTCAATGAATACCTGAAGAGATTAATCCAGACATCCTCATGCGTGATATTGTGTCAGTGAATAGCTTTATGGAAGTCCAGTAAATGCTCAGCTGGTTCCTCCCAACTTGTTGCATGAAATTCAGGGAGGAAATTTTCCCATTGGTCTCTATCAGGAAGTGCATTAGGAAAACCAACTATCTGGGAAAAGTCACAGAAAGCAAAGCTTTGAGCCAGAATTTTCTCCATATCGAACCAGTGGAGTCGCCAGTCGATCCTCGAATCATGGAGTTGCCAGGTGAAAGATGCACAGCTTCAAATATGCCTGGTCCTTGTTCACCATCAAAGGCCAGATCTTAACGTTTTCGTTACCCTAGGAAGCTTCTCAAGCTGAGAAAGCAGCCGCTGAAACCTTCTCGAGAAAGATCCTCTGGGTAATCTTTCAGGTGTGCTAACAATAGCTACAGCTGAAACAGTAAAGTGGAAACAATGGAGTCACCACAGTGGAGTCGCCAGGTGCACAGTAGCAATCTTTATAGGCTCTGATGTCTGATGCACCTTCAGAATCAGAGGCTCAATGTCGTTCTACCCAGGAAAAATCTTCAACTTCATCCCCGGCAACGACGCCATAAATGTTGGTGACGGAAGTCACTCCTTGATTGTAGCAGGAGAAGAGCCCGACGCCCATCAGTTTTTATGTCACGATAGTTTTAATGGGTGATCAAATGGGTAGAGACTCGGGAAGATATCACTCAAACTCAAGGACTGCGTTCGGCATGCGAGGAACAAAGGAGGTCTTGATCTAACTTCAGTCAGTGGGTTGATTTGAAAATGAGCAGGTTGAAGACTTGGTGAGAGGAGTGGACAAACTACCTCAGGCAACAGGCCTTTCAGTAATTTGTAGAAGAAAAAATCTGAATGCGAGATCCTCTAGTTCATAGCTTCGGGAAAATGAAAGGGGGGACTTGATTGGATTCTCCAATTCCAAGTAGTTCAGTGCTAAGAAAATCACAGGGACCGATTAGAAACAATGCAACTGTTATAGTGATCAAACTCTACATCATCCTATAACAGTTACAACTCGACTGGATTCTCCAATTCCGAGCCATTCTAATACAGTGTAAACAAAGACGCGAAAGAAAAACTGACATTCATAAGAAAAGAAGTCTCAAGAGTCCAGACATAACCAGAAAAACAGTGCTTCATTAAAGTTTACCATCGGGAGCCTTGCTCAACCATCGATTCCCCTACAAAAATGGCGAAAACGCCTACATATACTCAAAAAAACAACAGCAGCAAAAACAAGATGTTGCATTAAAAACATTGTGTCTGCATGTATTCTGACAGTCTGTGCATGCAGACTCTGGCTGATCGTGCACCCAAGACTTGGTGTCCCCTCGGCCAAATTCGGACGACTATTCTTTGTCAAACGCCACCTTAACTGCGCATGGCTCCTGCAAGGGAAGTAGCTGAGCCATTAAGAGCCAAGCTAGCGTGTGCAAAACTCCTCCGGCTGGTCAAAGACTCGGCATGGATTTTTTGGAAGAAATGGTACACAGGACCCTCTCGAGCAGACCACTTGCCAGACTCTCCATACCCTATACTTAATGCATGAGGAGAGGTTTCAACCACCCCTTCTCACCTTCAATTACTTCAAGTGAAAACCAGGCTTGAGGTCGAATCAAATGGAACTTGGAGACACGATGAACCTTTCGGCAACTAGACCTGACACCTTTGGCCCCCTTTGCAAAGCTCTTCCTATTTCCCAAGTGACCACGGGCTATGACCCTACGTTTATTTCCACGGGCGCTTTTGGCGTTCGCAAATAGGAAGGGGTTGATCCCTTCTTATCATAGTCGCGATGGGCGAAACACCTAGATGGCTCAATTGGGTGCCACGCGTCCTTCTCAAATCTGATGGTCCTAAACTCACCCGACGATGTTGTGGGCTTGGGTCCCAGATGCTTTCGTCACTTCGCACATCAGGGATATGAGGGAGCCACTCCTTGCATTTTGAAATTGCGATGGGCGAAACGACGAAGAGCCTAATCACGCGTGCCAGGTGTCCCCTTTGGATGGACGGCTGAGACTGTTTCTCGATACTGCGGGCCCGACTTTGAGCGCTTTCGACGCTTTCGGGGTTCGGGGTTTCGAAATGAAGAATGACATGAAACTCTCACCCTTCGAACTCTCGAATGCCAAAATACCGATGCGACTAGATCTCGTGCCATGCATCCTTTAGATGGACGGCTACCATCCTCTCCTACATACCCAATGGGCGTTATCCAATGCGCTAATCTTGGCGCGCCTCCGCTAGCCGTGATTTCCCGCCAACTGTCGATCTGCTCCCTTGGATAAATCTGGACCGTCACCAATATAATCTTGCCCGCCTACTTGTTTGGAAGCCTGAAATGAGATTCTTCGCGTTGCGCTCGGGCGCTTCTCATGCGACTTGCAGACCCGAATACTCTTGTGCCCAGGACAAGAAATGTTACTAACAGGTCCAAAATATGAACTTTGTCAATCCATGTCCTAAACTAATCAAATTTTTGTAGAACTGTGTGGTGAGCTAAGAATCAAAATAGCCATTTGGATACTGCATTTGTGCCACTTCTATCTGCTTCGTTAATTGATCCTTGCCATTGAAATCAGACTGCTCACTCACTTGATTGTAAGCCAGAAATGGACTTCTTATGTGAGCTTTGCTCGGCGCTTATGGTTGCGACCCTTGAATAAAACATATCCAACCGATTTTCAAACCCCACTTCTATGCATTTACACCAGAGGCCTAAAATCAGAGAGGAGAATACCCCTATACAAGAAATGTTGCTAACACATGGGTTGTTCGATCTATAAATACATGTGGTGCCAGATCCGAGCAGCGGAGAAATCCACTTCAGAAATTTCGAAGTGAGAAAGGCATGCAATGACCCGAATCCCTGAGAAGCAAAGTCCCAAAATGCAGAGCAGATCTGGACCGTCTGATCGTAGTGGGCCACAGGTCGTTGATCTGGCAATGGTAGAGTTTTAAGAATTAGGAATCGGGAGAGGTAAGGAAAGATAACTTCCAACTTTGTGAAACACGAAGTCCCAAAACTCAAAGGGCTAAATAAATCTAAGCCATCCAAACCAAAGAGGCACATGGCGCCAGATTAGCAGGATCGTGGTTTCGCGAATCAAAGTTTTGAGAATGGAACACAACGCAAGTTTCGCATAGCACGAACTCGTGAAACACTAAAGGTTGGTCCTAGGGTCATAGCCCAAAGTCATATGGAAGCTGGTCCATAAAGAGGGTTGAGCACCCATCACATGGAGCTGATAGTTAGGTTTTTTTAGTGTGAAGCCTGAGCCGTCGAATGGAATTTTGATCTGACCGTTGACCTGAAAAGGCCGATTTCATTGAATCAAGGATCGAAGGTTATGTTGACAAGTGATATGAAAACTCTTGAAACAAGAGTTCTCAAAGTTCCTGCGCTAGGTCACGTCCCAAGGTCACATGCAGGATGGAGTGATGGAGAAGAGTTGCGCCAAAGGTCGAAAGTGCCTGTATTGATTACAGAAGAAACTAAGCATGGCCTTGAGGCATCGAGATTGACTCGAAGAAGTTATGAGCACCGCTTGGAACATTCATGGGTGTCATACCTCATCCTGATCCTGATGAAAGTAGTTAATGAAAGCAGGGGTGGTGGGTGAAACCTCGTTTCACCCCATAAATGGAAATCATGGAACACTGGTTGTGGTGGTAGACTGACAGTCTAGAGCTCCCCTATGGATAGATTTTCCTGCAAATCCCATACTGGTTTAATATTGCATTTGAAAAATAAATACACACACAATCTGAAAGAAGAAGACGAAGACATAAATATTTGAATGTAGTGGTCTGATCATGTCCCTGGGAGCCATGAGAAATTATGAGTATATATGCTCAGTTTTTTATATTTTGTTAGAGTCGATGGTTAACCTAGGCTCCTGATTGTAATGTTTTGATGAAGCTTTGGTTCTTTGTTCTGTAATAAGATTTGAGACTTCTTGTTTAATATAAGTCATCTTCTTTATCCACTCTTTTGAATCTGATACTGAATGTTCATGATTGAAGGATTTGCATGGATGTTTATGAATATGTTGTAATGGAGGTCTTATTATAGCACTGTCATAGAGTTTTCAGTTTTCTGAACTCAGAAACCAAGAGGATCTTGTATTTTGAGTTTTTCTTCCTTAGGTTGCTGGAAGACTGGATGTCCATAGTAGACCTTTACATTCTATTCTCTATTTCTCCCCCCTACTCACCCTGACTACAACTTACTAACTTAAGTTAAATTAAGACCTCACTTGCTCATGCATTGTCTGGTCTGGATTTCTGAGTTAAAGCGATATTTTCATGAGACTGGGCCCATTCGAACCCCTTTAAATTTATTCATTATGACATACAAACTGATGGGTACTGGGCTTACCTATGTTTCAATCCAGAGGTGAATTCTAGTGCTAACATTTTTGGCACCGTTGTCGGGGACGAATTGAATATTTTCCCTGGGATTGAATGACAATGAGCTTTTGATTCTGAAGGTCCATCAGATATCAGAATCATTGAGATTGCACTTGCACCTAGCGACTCCATTGTGGCGACTCCATTATTATGACTCCACTAGTCAGCTGACTCCAAAAGGTAGACACACACAGTCTCATCCACAACTGCCTCTAGCAACGCCTGAAGTCGACCCAATGAAAATTACCAGAAGAGGAAATATTTCTCAAGAAGGTACTTCAGCTGCTGAACCAGGTGATTCTGGTAATTTTCAACATCCTTCCTCTGAAACTCCATTAGCTTCCTCTCATACTCCTATTATATCTTCTATTGGAGTTTCTAAAGCCTTAAATTTTAGGAGTTTTCCAACTATTTTCTCCTCTCCTAGTCTCGGTTTGGAAGGAGAAATCTTTGACACTCTTGTTTTGCCTGAAGTTATACCCTGTCTCAAACCCAGGACCTTAGGAGATTTTTCGTACTGCAAGAGAAACCTTTGTTCCTCCCATCTCTGTAGCCTTTGTCCCAAACACTCAACTGATTCCCTTTTCTCCCAACAATACAGTTCCAGTATCCCCTGACCGAACTCCATCTCCTCCTGGTTCTCATCCTGTTCACACTTCAATGGTAGGAGCAAATCCACCAAAAAATAGAATGGACTCTATAGTAGCTGTTAGATATGCCCCTCTAGTTCTGCCTCGACCTCTTGATGCTTTACCAACTGGTGGTTACCTTAAGCAACTGCCTAAGCTCACATGTGAGGGAGATATAACTGCAGAGGAGTACCTTGCAACTTTCTATAGTATGATGATAACTATGTCATCGTATATGAAGATGTGTGGATGGGGATTTGTGTCCATAGCCTTGATGGAGAGGCCAGGAAATGGTTAAGAGCCCTGGCTCCCGAATCCATTGATGGAATTGAAACCTTAAATGATGCATTATTAAGACATTGGGGAGACAAAAAATATTTCCTCTACTACATTACAGATTTTGGATCATTGAAGAAAAAAGAAGGGGAGTCTATTTCTAATTTTTCAAAGAGTTCAATAAGATGTACAATAAAATCCCTGCTGATATTAAACCCACTGAGACCTCTACTAGAATTACTTATGCTAATGCATTTGACCCTAGTTTATGCCTCCTATTAAGAGAAAAAAGAGTTGCTTCCTTGGCTCATATGCAAGATGCAACCTTGGAAGTGGAATCCAATATTTTGGCAGTGAACAAACTCGGGGGTAAGGTAGATAGAGACAAAAGAAAGGGGAGGTCTGAAGCTTCAACCTATGGTTCCTCTGTTGCTCCCCCTCAAATGTATTAAGTAACCAAGTTACTAAAATCACTTTCAGCTAGAATGGAAAGATTGGAATTGGAAGGGCAACAGACATACAAAAATCCTCAAAATACTAATTACATAGGCAACTTTAGGAAGCCTAATAAGAATGCTCCTTAGATTATGCAAAGGGAACAAAGGAATAGGGATAGAGATGATCAAAAAATCCAGACCCCTCTCCAAAATAATTGTGTTACCGATGAAGAAGGGGAGGAGGAAGACCTTGATCCTGAAATCCATTGTCTCGGAGACACCTCCTCTTTTCCTCATTTGACTCAAGCAAAATTTGAGGAGTCTCTCATGGACAACTAGCTAAATGAGATGAGAAAGGGGGACAAGGATAGTAGCATCCCAAACATATATAACCTCAGGTCCAAGAGGAAAGAAGGAAAACCCGATGTTCCTGAGCAGCCTACCAGAGCAGAAAATCCCGCTAAAGATGTAGCAGACGTCAACAAAGGAAAGAGAGTTCAAACTCCCTCTCCAATGGTGAAATTCCATGTCCCTGAAGTGAAAGAAATCCTAAAGCCCTCATCCCATTTTAATTTTGAGCATGAAATCCAGAAAATTAGGATCCCTGTACCCCTTTCAGAACTGGTCAAGCATGAATATTTCAAAAGGAGCCTCTCTAAACTGTTACTGCCTGAACCCACAAATCATCCCACAGACTCAATCAATTTGCAAGACAAAATTCCAGTGGTCATCTTAGGTCCGATGGTAGAAGATAGAGATGATTCATCCCCTCCCTTCTATACCTCACTGAACATACATGATAAGGTGTTGCATAATTGTCTGATGGAATCAGGGGCTTCTCATAATCTCATTCCCAAAACTGTCATGGAAGAATTGGGATTGGAAAACACAAAAGCTTACCATGATTTGTATTATTTTGACTCTAGGAAAGTGCAATGTCTGGGGGTCATCAAAGACCTAGTTGTGACCTTGTTTTAGCTTCCCATGAAGAGTGTGGTCATGGACATTGTAGTAGTTGATGCTCCCCCTAAGTTTGGCATGCTTTTGTCAAAATCATGGATAAAAAGACTTAGAGGAACCCTTCAAATGGACCTCACCTATGCTAATATTCCTGTTTTTTGGGGGGAGCATAGAAGGATTTACAGGGAAGCTCAATTGGCCTATATCATTAGTGATGAAATGAACCCCACCAATCATCCTATCTTTGCACTTGACACTGACTTGGGGTCTATTTTATTGCAGCTCATTGATACTCCTGAGCCTCACTTGGAGATCATAAAATAGTCCACTGCTTTTCATGAAGATTCTTCCCCCATCACCTCTATTTGGAAAATGTTCTTTGATAGAGACTTTTCCAAGGAGGGTGTTGGTGCTAGAGTGGTGTTTATCTCACCAACTCAAGAGGCCATACCTTTGTCTTACAAGATAGAATTTGAAACTACCAATAATGTGGCAGAGTATGAAGCTCTTGTGTTGGGTTTGAGGATTGCAAAAGACATGGGAAGCAAAGAGATATCTGTGTTTCGGGATGTCGAGTTGGTTGTAAATCAGGTCATAAATATTTACCAAACCAAACATCCTAGGTTGAGATCTTATAGGAATGAAGTCTGGGACTTAATTGATAGATTTTTCCTAGATTTTAACATTTCCTTCATTTTGAGAGAAGAGAATAAAGTGGCTAATTATTTGGATGTTTTGGCAAGCAATTTTAGAGTTCCCCTACCACCCAAGATCAGGTACGATATAGAAGTAAAATATAGAGCCTCTATACCTGACAATGTCAAGCATTGGAAGGTATTTGAGGATGATCTTGAGATCAAGAAATTCCTGGAAAGTGTTGATGAATTTTCTTCTTTACACATAGACCAAGATCATGATTTTGAAAGTAACCCACATGCTGATGTATTTTTAAAGGAAATCACTAATTGTCATATTGTGCAGTTACCGAGCAATCACATTCCAAAGGGACTAGTTCCTTTGGAAATGATTTTTGACAATAATGGCAGTGAAATCTAGAAGACCGATTGATGATGATGACATATCCGAATGAAACATTGGTACAGAGAAATATCCTAACTTTGTCAAGTTGTCAAGTACCCTTTCAAGGGAGTAGAGAGGGCCGAATATACTAAGGTTTTAAAACAATTTTCTGATGTGTTTTCATGGACATATGAAGATATCAAAACATATGACACAAGTGTCATTGAACATAAAATACCATTAAAATAAGAGGCCAAGACATTTAGGCATAAATTGAGACAAATAAATCCTATGTTGCTTCCTATCACAGAGAAATAGGTAAAGAAGATTTTGGATGCCCAGATCATCGTGCCTTTGAGGTATTCAGAGTGGGTGGTCAACTTGGTCCCGGTGAGAAAGAAGAGTGGGGAAATCAGACTTTGTGTCGATTTCAAGAACCTGAACAATAGCTCAAAGAAGGACAATTACCCCTTACCGAAGATGGAACACATATTACAGAGGGTGATTGGTGCATCAAGGATATCCATGATTGACGGATTTTCTAGCTACAATCAAATATTGGTCCTTCCTAAGGACATAGAAAACATCCTTCACCACTCCTTGGGGTACATCCATGTACGCTAAGATGCCCTTTGGATTGATGAACGCAGGGGCGACCTTTCAGCGAACCATGGATATAGCTTTCATTGGAGAAAGGAACAAGTTTGTGGTCATCTATCTGGATGACAATACAGTTTTATCCAAATCTGATATAGAGTATTGTGATCATTTGAAAAGGGTTTTCTTGAAATGTAGGAAATTTGGCCTCTCCTTAAATCCCAAGAAATCATTGTTTTCCATGAAGGAGGGAAAATTACTGGGGCACATAGTGTCAAATGAAGGAGTCAAGATTGATACCGGTAGGGTAGAAGAAATCCAAACCTTGTCACTCTCAAGATCTAGAAAAGAAGTCCAGTATTTCTTGGGGAAAATTAATTTTCTGAGGAGGTTTGTTTCCAACTTTGTTGAGATGGTTAAGCTTATAACAACCATGTTGAGGAAAGGAAATGAAGTTAAACGGACTGTTGAGTCTCAAAATTCCTTTGATCAGATAAATAAGGCCTTGACTGAAGCACCTGTGTTGATCAGTCCTGATTACTCAAAGTGTTTCCTCATTTTTTCATTTTCTTCATTTGACACAGTAGCAGTTGTTTTATTGCAGAAGAATGTTGAAGGGTTGGAGCAACCCATTTCCTTTTTTATCCGGGCATTGAGAGATGCTAAAGTGAAATATGACATCATGAAGAAGTAGGCCTACGCTTTGGTTAAATATCTCCAAGATTTTAGAGTCTATGTGTTGCACTCAAAGGTCATCGCATATGTTCCTTCAGCCTCTGTGAAGGAAATTCTCATCCATCCAGACATAGATGGAAGAAGGAGCAGATGGATTGCCAAGATCCTTGAATTTGATCTGGAGATCAATCCCACCAAATTGATCAAAGGTCAAGGTTTAGCCAATTTGTTGGTTGAGGCTAATTGAAAAGCTTTGAGGATAAATTTCATCAACACTTGCTCAGAAAATCAGCAGGCTGATTTGTCTAATACAAATGTTCAAGACAACCCTCCACTAGCAGGATTCCCTTGGTACAAGGACATTATTTTCTTTCTATGGAAATTGTATCCTCTCGGTGGCATGGAAAGGAACAAGGACATCAAATATTATATTGGAAAGACCCCCTAGGGGTACTTTTGAGATGTTTAGATCCATAGGGAACAAAAAATACTATTTATGACTTTCATGACACTTTGTGTGGGGGACATCACTTTTGGAGAACGACGACCTACAAGATTCTCAGGGCTGGGTATTTCTGGCCTATTCTGTTCACTAATGTTTGCGTGAAATTTAGAGCCTGTGTTAAATGTCAAAGGTTCTCTCGAAAGCAACAACTAAAGTCTCTTCCACTAAAGCCTGTGATTGCTTCAGGAGATTTTCGGCAGTGGGGCCTAGACTTGATTGGAGAAATTCATCCTGCTTCAAGTGGACAACACAGATGGATTCTGACTGCCATGTTTACCAAGTGGATAGAATCCATCCCCTCAAGGAGTGCTTCCCACAGAGTAATCATCGGTTTCCTGGAAGATATCATAGCAACATTTGGTTGTCTGAGAAGGATTGTCACAGATAATACCGCTTCTTTTAAAGCTGAACCATTGGTCCAATTTTGTGAGCAGTTCAAAATCAAGTCGATTCACTCTACCCCCTACTACCCCCAGGGAAATGGACTGGTAGAGTCCTCTAACAAGAGCCTTATTAAAATTATCAAAATATTGTTAGAGGAAAATAAAAAGGCATGGGATTCAAAGCTCAAGTTTTCTCTGTGGGTTGATAGAGTGACAATGAAAAGATCTCTTAGCATCTCTCCTTTCCATATTGTATATGGAACTGAAGCAGTTTTTCCCTCTCAATTGGCCTTGCCTATGAAAACATTCTTTCAAGACTACCAAGGAGAGCCCGATGATATGATCAGAAGAATCCAACAACAAGTCGAAGTGCAACAAGAAAGAGAAAAACTACTGGACAGAGAACATGACCATCAACAGAAGATCAAGCTCGATTTTGACAGGAAGGTGAGAAAAGAGGATTTCCAACTGGGAGATATAGTACTAAAATGGGATGCACCCAAGCAGGATAGAGGAAAACATAGAAAATTTGACGCCTTATGGATCGACCCCTTCAAGATTTCTGAGGAACTTCTAAACAACATTTATAGGTTGCATAATTTGGAGGGTGATGAAGTTTTTGGTGGCCCTATAAATGGGCACTTCCTGAAAAGGTTTTTTGTTTAAATCCACAGTCGGAATTCCACCATTGTAAATACTGTTCCTTTTTTTATTTTTATTTTTATCCTTCTATGAATAATAGACGCCATAGCCAAATATTAGGCACTGAAACTATGTGTTCTTGGCAGCTCGTAGGGAGCATGCCATCCCCTGTGGAGACAAATTTTATCACATAAGGTTTTCAAGAGTCATATGTAGTTTTCGTTTATACCCGAGTCTAAGTTCTTGCCCTGTCTCTCTCTCTCTTTCACATGCCGGGTCTTTAGTTTTCCTTTCAGCTGGTAAAGTCTTTTTGTTTGACCCTTTTTGTTGAATGACCTGAGTTTCTCCCTGTTTCTATACTTGAAAAAGTCTCGGCTGACGCTTTATGTTTTTCCTAAGAATGAATATTCTCCTCTTTCTGTTCCAGTCTTCGGCCCTTCTGTTTTCCCAAGTTCATCCAATCTTTCAAGTCATTTTTTTCGAGGTGCGTTGATCAGAGTGATTTGTTGTGGAACCAAATCTAGTTAATAGGCAAGATCAACGACAACAGAGGGGATTACACGAGAGGATCAGATTAGCATCCTGTGGGCATTCAAGACCCCAAAGTTTCTCGAAGCTTAGCACAAGAGCAAAATACTGAGATCAAAGATTAGAGAATCAAGAATTGAGTGCTCAATATTTTTGTTACAAAGGTTCGTCCAAAGTCCAATGCCCCAAAGCCTAAAGCTAGCATGGGTTGTCCAATCTATAAAGACACGTGGCACCAGATCCGAGTAGTGGAGAAAGCCACTTCAAAAATTTTGAAGTGAGGAAGGTGCGCAATGGCTCGAATCCCCAAGAAGCAAAGCCCTGAAATGCGGATCAAATCTGGACCATCCGGTCGTAGTGGGCCACGGGCCGTTGATCTGGCAATGGAAGAGTTCTGAGAATCGGGAATCAGGAGAAGTAAGGAAATCTAGCCTCCAACTTCGTGAAACATGAAGTCTTGAAACTCGAAGGGATGAATGAATCTAATCCATCCAAACCAAAGAGGCATGTGGCGCCGAATTAAGAGGATTACGGTTTTGCGAATCGAAGGTTTGAGAATGGAACATGATGCAAGTTTCGTGCAACACAAACTCGTGAAATGCTTGAAGGTGAGCCCAGGGTCATAGCCTGAATTCATATGGAAGCGGGTCCATAAAGAGGGTTGATCACCCATCACATGGAGTTTATAGTTTAGGTTTTTCAGCATGAAGCCTCAGCCGTCGAATGGAATGTTGATCTGACCATTGACCTGAAAAGGTCGATTTCATCGAATCAGGGATTGGAGGTTATGTTGATAGATGATATAAAAGCTCCCAAAACACGAGTTCCCGAAGTTATTGTGGGAGGATAAGCATCAGGTCAAGGCCCGAGGTCGCATGTAGGATGAAGCGATGGAGAGGAGTTGTGCCAAAGGTCCAAAGCGCCCGTATTGATTACAGAAGAAAATCAGCATGGCCTCGAGGCATCGAGATTTCATCAAAGAAATCATGGGCACCGCATGGAACATTCATGGGTGTCAAGCCTTGTCCTGATCCCGATGAAAGTAGTTAATGAAAGCATGGGTGGTGGGTGAAACCCCGTTTCACCCCATAAATGGAAATCATGGAAGGATGGCCATGGTGACAGACTAACAGCCTAGAGCTCCCCTGTGGACATATTTTCCTACAAAGCCCATACTGGATTAAGCTTGCATCTGACAAAGAAAGACATGCACAATTTGACAGAATAAGACAAAGACGTAAATCTTTGAATGCAGTGGTCCGATCATGTCCTTGGGGGCCATGATTAGTTCTAAGTATATATGCTCAGTTTTTGATATTTTGTTAGGGTCGATGGTTGAGCTAGGCTCCTGAATGTAATGTTTTGATGAAGCTCTGGTTCTCTATTCTATAATAAGATTTGAGACTTATTGTTTAATCTAAGTCATCTTCTTTATCCACTCTTTTGCATCTGATATTGAATGTTCATGATCGAAGGATTTGCATGGATGTTTATGACTATGTTGTAATGGAGGTTTGATTATAACACTGTTATAATGTTTTCAGTTTTCTGAACTCAGAACCCAAGATGATCTTGTCTTTTTAGTTTTTCTTCCTTAGGCTGCTGGAAGATCGGATGTCCATAGAAAACATCTACATTCTCTTCTCAAGTTATTCCCCCTACTCACCCTAACTACAACTTACTGACTGAAGTTAAATCAAGACCTCACTTGCTCATGCATTGTCTGGTCCAGATTTCTGAGTTAAAGCGATATTTTCCCGAATCTACGCCCATTCAACCCCCTTTAAACTTATTCATTGTGACATACAAGCTGATGGGTACTCGGATTACCTTTGTTGCAATCCAGAGGTGACTTCTAGTGATAACAGAGTGTTCACACCAAACATTGGGATGCTTCATTTAAATACTTCCTCATTATCTATGGATGGTAAATTGGGTAAATAGTGGACCCTGATTAAGAGCTTAATCTTGAGGGGATCAAGAGACTTGAATCAGACTTGACCTTTTTTTTACATGAAAAAAATCTAATAATTTATTAAAGATAAAAAAAAAATTACAATAATAGATACCAATTGGTATTTCAATGTGTCTTTGATGGGCTTGGTACAAAAGGAGATCCTTTAGTCTTCCTTTACAAAAAAACCAATTTTCACCAAACCACTATCTTTGCTTAATAACATATCCTTGGGTAGTTCGATCGACTTAGAGTCAACATCTAAGCTCTAGATAAATAGTATAAAAGAACTACAATTCTAAACATCAGTCCAAAAATAACCAAATTTCAAATCGTAATCAACAAGTCCAATCTTCTACAATCTTAGATACAATAAGGAAATTAAAACCAAGATTCATCAAAATGATTAGCAATGTGTCCTTGGTGGGATTCAATGTTTTCTCATATTCCTTCATGTAGTACTAATCCTTCCTTGGATAACCCACCATCTTCAGAATTGTGTTCCAGATACACATGGACAAATGAAATGTGAGAGAAAGTGGATTGAAGAATCTTTATCTCCCAAAATAAAGGTTGTAGTAAGTAATTTCATGAGACATAGTCTCCTTCCATCCATTGAATCACTAAGAGAAAGTCAACCATGATTTGAATATGTGAGACTTCCGCTTTGAGATCAAGGATAAGGACCATCTTGAGTGTCGATATTTCACTAAAATTATTTGTGGTTTGGACTATCCTAGCTATGAAAGAGATAGAGTGATTTTTGGAGAGGAAAATGACACCTCCAACCCCTCCCCTTGATGGATTTCCCTGAGAGGTTCCGTAAAAAAATTCCCAGGGGAAGGCTTTATTTATTTGGCATGTTGATACTCATGCACAAGGAGGGGAAGAAGAGGATTGAGAAAAATCACTAATAACATTTCAAGGCTTTGGGAAGCACACTTTAGGGGTGAAGTGTCCTTTCCCTCAAAAAGCTTGGTGTTTTTGGCCAACCAAATTCGCCATGTTATCGCATAATTTTCACTTTGATCAAAGGAAAGGTTAATGGAAAGGAAAATTGTCGTAACTGAGGTTATCCTATCATTGTTGCCTCAATAGGATGCCTCTTTCTATTTACGGTTGATGGCCCAGGGGAGACGTCCCCGGTGACCTGGGGGTTTGAGAAGGAAAGGTTAAGATATCTATGAAAATGTCCCCTATCACAAGTCACACTGATCAGAAAGTCCCGGGGTTTTAACCAATGAAGTAGTGAAGTATCAAGATGTACCTTCTCGAAACAAAGCAACAAGGAAATATATCTTTCGCAAGTTCATCTTGTTGTTAGTAATCCATAAAATCATGGACTTTATCAATAAAATGAATGGATGATATAAGGTGAAGCAAACAGAAATTTGTAGCAGCAATATATATAAGACAATAACTTCACAATAAGTGCCTTAAAATGTCTTCAAAATGACCAAGAATAATCACTTATTAACATCGAAATACTAGCATTTGTCAGAAGCAAGTAAGACATTTTATTAATCAACTTTTTCAATTGCTTTTAGATGTTTTTAGTGCTGAAATAGATGGTTGTAGCTTACTTTAGTAACAACAACAACCAAGTTAGTAGATTAGGCTATTCTGATGTTAGGAGTGGTTAGTAAAGAGCTTAAAGTATACATTTTGATAGTGGTTTTGATCAATCACTTAATAGAAAGTCTTAGATAAGTGCTTTTAGGGAAAATTGAGTCTTTTAGGTAGCAAAAAATCTTGAAGTAAAAGATGATAGTAAGAGAACTAAAGACAAGAGAGGTCAATAGTTGAAGTGTTGGTAACCCAAGGCTTCAACTATCAAAACCTAGGGGGAAAATAGCTACTAAGAAGTATGTAACCCTAGGCCCTAGTAGTTTTCCTCCTTCTTTAGCTCAAGGATGAAGTAAATGATGGCTTAGATGAAGAAAAATGTGCTAGGGTGTTGCAATGGAAAGGCCCTTAGCAAAAGATTCAAGAAAATCGGCTTCTTAGCAAAATCTAGTAGGTGAAAGCTATTAAGGAAAGCATAATAACATGTGCTTAGCCTCCTAGGGTTTTAAGCTAGAAATTTCATAATATTAATGTAAATGAAATATAAACATAACCATAACCATTCAATGAATAAGAATTGCAGAAATCTTACTTACATTCACCAAGAATCATCTAGCAAATACTCTAGTTGAACACTTCCACCAAGAAAATTGCCAAAATAGTCCAAAATAAGCCTCCTTCAACAAGTGCGCACTAAATTTAGTCATGTAACCCCAAATGGGGTGAAAATATTAGACCTCACCAAGTGTGAGTGAAATATGATGAAAAATACAAGGGCAAAAACCCTAATTTATACAGTTTCAATGACCAGAATTAGGTCAAAAAGGCCGACATGGCCAGTTTACATGTAATATCTAGTTTTTACATTAAATGACATAATAAAACCACAAATCAAGAAGAAAAGGTGAATTCATGCCCTTTTAGGGTGACATTAGGCCTTTTTAGGGAAACGTTGGCCTCTAGGAGAAAAACGTTAAGCCTCCTAAGGCCTCTGGATCAAACCACACGTGCCACTTGGCACACAACTGCCTCCAAAGTGTCCAAAACGTTGGGTGATGTCATGGGTCACATGGGTAAAGTCATGGGCCTTTCAAGGCCTACATCATAGTGAGAAGGGAAAGAACCCCCTGGTTCCAGGCCTACCAGGCTGTCTCTGGTGGAACGTCCTCCTCTCTCTCTAGTGAAAACCTATCATCTGTCTCTGCCCCCGGCTGGGGTCTCAACATCCATATGGTGGGATTTTATCCCTATGGAGGTATGAACTAATAATCTCCCCATGTGTACCTGTCCATTGGGTGTGACCCTGCAATGACAGCAAGTACGCCCTCCATAGGCGCATAAGTCACAAGGATCATAGCAATGTCAATCACATCTAATAATCAAGTTATTTAAACATGTGGATAAAACCCCCTTTTCTGAGACAAGTGCTCAAAGACGTTATGTTATTGTACAAGATAGGTTTGGAGGGGAGGTTAGGATGTTCTATTGGGATAGTTCTCATTGGATGTGGGATGTTTTTGGTTGAAGACAAATCTAAGCCATGTAAGTGGGTGAGGTGGTAAGGGATTTCTAAGAAATGGGTGCAGTGATGATAGGGGAATGTATGGCTTACCTATGGGTACCTCTGAAGAGGGTGAGTTTCACCTTGTCATGGATGCAAATTTTTCCAAGCCCATTCATTCCTTTTATCTTTTTATCTTATTTATTTTTATTTAAAGAGACTAGTTAGGGGACACTTCCCTGGCGTGGTGACCAGTGGTGACAATGTTACCCACAAGCATTTCATGGAGATGAGAAGAATGACTTGTGATGAGAACCCCTTTCTCTTGGATATGCCACCAAGAGCCACTACCCTAGTGTGGTGACCAGCTGAATGGTAGTGTCATACTGCTACATTCTCATGGACCTAATAGGCTGGCTCATGATGAGACCCCTTATCCTCCAACTAGGTCTTGATTTTATTATTTTATGGGTCCCTATGTTTCTTGTTGAGAAGCCTTTTATTGCTTTCTCGAGGATCCCTGGGTCAAGCATCTAAAGGTTTTGTTATTTTGGATTTTATCTTTTTCCAGCTACTTTTACCCTCTGTGCCTTTAGCCCCTTCTTCCCACAAGGTAAGGTACAACCCTTTGCTATCTTGGAAAACCCAATGCCCAAACCAATGTATGGGATGGATGAGAGGGAAAAAGATGAAAACTGGTAAGTATAGTGGGAATGGACGATGACCTTTCATGAACCCACCCAGTGGAAACTCAAACCCTATGGAAACCAACTTACTAGGGCACCCTGTCATTCCCCCCAGGTGTGGACAAGTGGAAAGGCATAAGGTCCAAGCACACGTTAGAAGTAAAAAACAATTAAATGCACATATTCAAATGTTTTAAGAATCAGAGTGACATATACCATGATACCCAGACTCATAACCTCATGGAGCAAGACCCATTGTTGTTTAAGGGCCAGGCCGATGGGGTGGATGTTGTTTCTGTTGAAAATATGGAGGCATTGAAGAATAAATATGGGCCCTCTAGGGACAGACTCAATTCAATATGGCTCTCGGTACTCCATGTCTAGGACCTCTGGGCCTTGAGACATAATCTCCTTAGTTATCCCTAGAGCTCATGAGAACCTCAACATCTCTGGCATGAACTGTGACCTGCTTGATCTCAAGAGAATATTATTAGTAATCCTTTGGGGTGGTGATATCACCCCTGGCTCATATATAGTACAAAAAATGAAAGAAAACATATATACAAATGGAAATACAACTACTCTAGCATGAAATGCAAATGGTATGTACAATGAATGAAAATTCCTACCTACTTACCTATACTTACCTATAAAGTCAAGTCTCTTCCCCTTAATGGGGTTTGAGGAGGTGTCCGGTAACTAGTAATGGATGCCTTCTTCGAATGACTTTCTTAAAAACTTGAAGGGTCCTAACCAAAATTGCGCACTTCCCTTGACATTAGTAGGCTCTCCCTTCTTTGTGTCCCACATCCAGACTGTGTCTCCCTCTTTGTAATCTTTGGTTTTGAACTTGGTTGTTTTCTTGCACAACCCTGATGTATTGTCTTGAGGGAGGTGTGTGGCACTTTGCTATGAAAACTTTTTGTTGGGACGATTTGACCAGTATGTTATCTTCTCCTTTCTTTAATAATTTGACAGCCCCAAATTCTTTGTCTTTGGCCATTGTATCTGATCAAAGTCTTATTTTGTAGCAAAAGGCATGTCATTGGGAGATAATTCATGAAGACTCTCTATGATCGGGTCATGTGTTTTGTCAGCTTCGATGTGATCGCTAATTTCTTGCACATGGATTTTAGTCATTGGCACATTCGAGAGGTGGCTTATTGTTCCATCATTCATAGGCACATTGATATAAGTGAGATCCATCTCTAGAGTGCCCCCAAGCATTGCAACAAATTTCCTGGACAATAGCATTCCCCACACATCTGGGACATCCACCACTACAATGTCCATATGGATCATTCTCTCGGGGTATCTTCCAAGGCATACTTCCACGTTCTCAATTACCCCATGTGGGGTATGGATCTAGACTCAAAACCACACACATTCCTGTAAGGTCATGTGATTTTTAGGCCCAATTGTTCCATGACCTTCAAAGACATCATGTTAGAAACTTCCCCTGAGTCTAGCATACAGTTGTTAAGGAATTTTTTATTCATCAATAAGGTCATGAAGAAAGGAGGGTGTCCATCATATTGAACCCTAAAGTGATCGGCTTGTAGCATAATAGGAGGGTCTGTTAGTCCATCTGATCCTTTGAAACAATTATCAAACCTTTCTTTGACCTATGGTACCTTGATGACTTCTCTCAAGGGGATGGTCACATGCATCTTGGCTAATTCCCCTTCAAAGTCAAAATCTAAGTCCACCTTTTCAGTCTTGGGAGGATTCTTAGGAAGGAGGATGTTCATGGATGGAGGCCTTGTTTGTGATGCCACAGGACCAATAGAGATAGGTTGGTTCAATTTATTTTGTCTAGTATACAATTGAAATTCTTGTTTCTTCAACTTTTCTCTTGATTCTTGGTCAAGGTTGTTTATTACCTCCATCCTCTTCTTCCTATATGCTTCTTTCATGCCTTCTTGATGTTCCTCAAGAGTAATATTAAGGAATGTTAGAGGATCCTCAATGGTATGGTCCAATATGTTTACTTGGTCATGGTTTCCTTTATTGAAAGGAAACTCATGCTCCCAGTGTGACTCATTGCATTGCAGGCACCAAGGGTTTTCATCTACTATGTTTGTAGGGAATAAAGTATTTGGAACCTCTTGATCATTCTTTGGTCTGAAAACTTAGTTCCCCTTTTGGAACTGGCCCTTATAATGAATCCTAGGGGCTTGTTGTTGAGTCCTTTCTAGGTTGACAATCTTATTCATCATTAGCTCTTGGGTTTTTACCATGCCATAGATAGTTAGTTGCAACTTTGTCAAGCTAGCACTAATGTATGAGGTAGGTTCAACATTGTGGATTATCTTAGGTTTAGTGTCCATTCTGACTCTTGGGGATGAGAAAGGTTCAACTCTAGATGATGAAAGGTTGTCTTCAATCCTTGTAGCTAACTCTTGGGATTCTTGGATTGTTTGAGGGTTTTAATCTTTGAGGAGATACCCTAGTTGACCTGTTGATATGAGATCTTTTCATCGTGAATTATAAAGAATTGCATTAAATGATCATAAATTAAAGTGCACCATTAAAGAAGGGAAAAATAAAAAATGAAGAGACATAAGCATCAGATATGAACACAAAAACTTGATAACGGAGTTCATCCTTGATGGACTATGTCTCTGGATCCTGCTCTCAAATGGGTAGGCTCTTTCATTAACTCAGCAAAAGAATTTGAAAAAATACATAAGTATACCTCATTCTGAAATCAAGCTGCATAAATAATTCTCATAACAGAAGACTGACAACACCACTGAATTCGTGGTGTCGAATTACCCAAAAATGACTGTCTCCATACCTTGATCTGACTCTGGAACTCCCAGGCCCAAGAAGAATGTTGTCTCAATTTTTGTACCCTCTGCAACCTGCAATTATGACTGTACTTTGCATTGAAAAGCATGCCTAGATGATCATATGGTCTGCACACCTCTTTTTCTCCGTGGTCGAGGGGATGCACCTTTTAATAATTTAACCGGGTGTTGGTTACTATGTGGTACCCACGACCTATTAGTTAGGGGCGGATATATTAAGGCATTGGTTATGGCAGAGGTCCCGGGGTCAAGCCCTATGGACTTTCCTTTTGGGATTTGTATTGTTGTAATATATATGTGTGTGTGTGTTGTTCCGTTCTGCTATTCTAGCGGTGGCTCTAGAACCATACCAACGATATAAAACTGTGGCTGTGGTTGGTGTGGTCTGCCAAATTTGGTGGACCCTCCAACCATTTTTTTCCCAAATTTTGTTCACAGGGTGTCCTTGTGCATTTACCTCCTGCCATGTGGAAGCCCCTGATTGGGCCACGTGGTGGCCTCTCATTGGTCCATGCTACAACCTACCAAGTTAGAATTCCATGTCAACATGCCACATCATCCATATGGATTGTACGGACTGCCATGTGGCATAATCCGATTGGTCCACTAATTGGTCCAAAAATACCAAAACCGGGTGACACGTGGCAACCTCTGGTGCTTCCACGTCATCATGTTGATGTTAGCATGCCACATGTCACTTCCCTACTTCTTCCATGTGTACTATACGGATGTTGACGTCAACAGTACAGATGTTGACTCATCCCCTATTGACTGGGACAGGTTGACCAAACTTTGACCGTGAATAGATTTCAATATGTAACTCCGTTTGACGATCCATTTGCGTCGTTAGAAATCTTGCGATGTGCTCTTCATGAGCATGCCATTTTCACTGAGTTTTTGGAACTCTAAAAAGTTTCCCTTTCTCTATATGTTGGAGCCATTCTTAGCATCCTGAGTTGTCTCTCTGAGTTCTGGGTTGTTCTTATCCTTATTTGGATCATGTCTTCCCACTAAGAGCTTTTTGGACCACCAAAAGTTTTCATCAATCAATAGGCAAGTGAGGGAAGAGCCCCTCACTTTGTCCTTCTCTATCCACTTTGCCTTGCTTGGATGTGTTCCTTTTATGTCTACTCGAAGATAATCAACATCACCCTTGCGTGAAGTCCTCGTCCTCCTGTCCAAGATGATATCTTCCTGTAACTCATCCAAGTACTCAAGTGAAAACTTATCAACTGAAGGTATTGAAACTTCCTCATCTTGATCCATGATCATGGGAGGCTCAAAAAGTTTCAAGTTTTCAACGTTCACAATTGATTAAATCTGCATGTAAGGTGGAAGATCCAGACTAAAACCATTGGTTCCACTTTTCTCCAAGATATTGAAGGGTCCATAACAAATGGGCTTGAGTTTTTTCCTTCATCCTTCAATATCTCCTTGTTGATGTGAATCCATACCTGGTCTCCAACCTGAAACTAATGATCAACCTTGTGCTTTTCATGCCGAGCTTTATTCTGTGCTTGAATTTTCTCCAACTTTTCCCTGAATTCTCGGTGTATCTATTAAATCCTTTGAATGAACTTGTTGGCTCTGTCCTTTGTTCGTTCTTCATTCACATCAGCATATCTCCCATACATCAAGTCTAAAAGAACCTTTGGTAGGTAACCAAAACATGTCTCAAAAGGTGAAATTTGAGTGGATGAATGTAAAGCCCGATTGTACGCATGTTGTACATAGGGTATATGTTCATCCCATAACTTTGGATGCTTGATGTAGTAGCCTCGAAGCAAGAGTACCACCATTTGGTTTACCACCTTTGTCTGTCCATCGGTTTGTGGATGGAAAGAAATGCTCCTCTTCAATTTGGTGTCCATCATCCTCCACAAGCTAGTCCAAAAGTCCCCAAGGAATCGAGTATCTCGATCCAAGACAATGGATGTGGTTAATCCAAAGTGAACCCAAACATGATGAAAGAATATATTAGCAGTCTTCTCAGAAGTGATCTGATTTTTACATGGCATCAAGATACACATACTACAACATACAAATAATCATGACCTCGTCTGGTCATTGGTAAACCCCCTACAAAATCCATGGAGATACTTTCCCATGGATGGGATGGAACAGGAAGTGGTGAGTATAGCCCCAGTTTTCTATTAGTGGTCTTACAAGTAGAAAACATCACACACCCCTTTACATATTTAGTTACAATTTCTTTCATTTGAGGCCAGTAAAAAAACCTCTACAAATGAGCCATAGTTTTTCCTACCCCAGAATGCCCAGACACAAGAGAAGTGTGAGCTTATCATATTACATGGACTCATTCACTTGTAGGAGTACATAGCTTTCCAAGATGGTAGAGTAGTTTTCCCTGCAGAGAATAGTTCTCTACCTGTGCACCATGGGTTAGCTCCGCATATACTTCTTTGAAATATTCATCGATGACATATTGTTCTACATAGCTATCATGAGATAAAGAAGTATTCTTCAAAATAATAGAAGCAACAATAGGAGGTCTAGAAAGAATATCAACTACCTTGTTACTTGTACCCTTTTTGTACTTGATTACCAAATGAAATTGTTGTAGAAAACCCATCCATTTGGAGTGTTAAGATTGTTGCAACTTGGTCTGTGCTTGAAGGTACTGTAAGGGTTGGTGATCTATATGTATGATTTTTTCCTTCCCTAACAAGTAGTGCTTCCATTTATTTATGCTCCGGACTAATGCATACAAATCTTTATCATATGTAGGATAGTTAGCAACACCTTAGTTAAAAGTTTCAGAGTGGTAACAGATAGGCTTACGATATTGCATCAATACTGCACCCATAGCGTATCCACTGGAATTTGTCTTGATCTCAAAAGGTTGATGAAGATTCAACAGTGCTAATACTGGTGCAGTACTGATCTTCTTCAAAATGCTGAAATATTTTTTTTGCTTTCCTTCCCACTGAAAAGTGTTCTTCACACTGGTTAAGGCATGCAAAGGATTTTCTATAAAGGAGACGTTGGAAATGAACCTCCTCTAATACTGGACTACACCTAAGAAGATTCAGACTTCAGTTACACTTTTTGGCTCAGGCCAATTTACAATTACATCAATTTTGGAAGGATCAATTTTCAATTGTTCTCCTCCTACAATATGACCTAAGTACATAAGTGCAGTCTTTCCAAATTCACGTTAAGACAATTTCACATACAAATTTTCCCTTTGCAAAGTATCCAATACTTTATTTACATGCCTTACATGTTCATCCCAAGTCCCGTTAAAAATAAGAATGTCGTCTAAATATAAAACCACAAAGTCATGTAGGAAAGGCATGAATACATCATTCATCACATGCATGAAAGATGTCAGAGCATTACAAAGCCCAAACGACATAACTAACCACTCAAACAATCCTTGTTTGGTTTTAAATGCAGTTTTCCATGTATCATGTTCTGTGACCTTGATCTGATGATATCCACTACGCAAATCCAACTCAGTGAAATAAACAACATTCTTCAATTGATCAAGTAAATCATCTATATGAGGAAGAGGGTATCAAATTTTCATCGTGATTTTATTTAAGGCTCGGTAATCGACACACATTCATGATGTGACATCCTTCTTTGGCACCATCACGGTCGGAGAACCACAAGCATATGAACTGGGCCTAATGATCCATTGATCCAATAAGCCCTGTACCTTCTTCTCGATCTTTGTCATATCCACAAATGACATCCTGTACATGCCCACATTAGGAAGAGGAGAATCATGTTGAAGATGTATCTCATGTTGGATTTCCCTCTTAGGAGGTAATCCATCTGGTTCCTGAAAAAAATCATCATACTTAGAAACAATATCAATTAATTCCTTTTTATGAGATGGATCACACCCTTTGAAAGTGTCGGATGTCCTGACATATTTCTCTCTGATGACCATGAGTACATATATCTTATTAGTGTTTATGAGTCTTTTTATTTTCCCTGCACTAACAAGTGTTGTATTTACCCTAGTGATGTGAGCTCTAACAATATATTCCACTCCCCCTTTAGTAAGGTGGTATTCGTTTTGATGACGAAAGAATACTACTTTTATATCATAAATATAAGGACTTCCCAACACTATGCCACATATATCAAGTGGTACAACATCCAAATCCACTTCATCAATCAAGTTTGAAGCAATAGAAAATCTGATCCTACATTTTTTGGTGACATTAAGTTTTTATTTATCACATACTCAACCAAGAGGATAAGGCTTCGGATGTGGTTTCATTTCAAGACCCATCTTCTTGACAAGTTCTTCAGATATTAAGTTTACTTGGGAACCTGGATCATCTATCTTAGTATGTTTAGATACAACTCTTATGTGAAATAATTCATTCCTCTTTCGTTCATCGACATGAGATTCATTATTGGAACTTGAACTAGCATGAAGAGAATATTTACCTTGTACTCCAACCGTTGTGATATTTCCTTCATCTCCTGAATCACAACCAAGATCTTGTTGTACTGTAGCAATGATTTTTGTCTTCCCCTTTCCATCGAACTGTTTCGATTTCGTTTTTGGATGCAATTTCCAACAATGTTCTTCATAATGACCTCTTTTCTTGCAATGAGTGCAAGATGGTTTTCTTCCTTCTCTCGTTACTGTGGCGGTCTTCTTGTCCTTCCTTTTAAACTTCTTAAAATTTTTATGTGGGAGATTGAAAGGTTTCTTCGTGGGATCTTCTTGAACATGTTTCCCCCTGTTCTCAAGGTGAGTGGATTTCACACAAAATTCGTCAAGACTAGTGGGATTAAACAAGAGAAAAGTATGATGAATATAGTTGTGAAGTGCGCCAATATACTTCATTAAAGTTTCATAAGAATCCAAAGGAATGTTCAATGAAAGAGATTTCTTCCCAAACTCTTATGTGAAACTTTGTACAGTTTGACCTTTACTTTGCCTTAAAGTTTTCCATTCCATCATTTCTTTATGTAAATACCCTAATGGATAAAATTGCTTCCTTATCGCTGACTTAAATTCTGACCATGAGGAAAGATGATTACCACACTTACTTCTATCCTGAAGCTTTCTCTCCCACCATACGAGAGTGGTGCCTTCCAACCAAAGAGAAGCCAATTGTACTTTAACTTCCTCTTCATCAATATGTTGGACACTACAATACACTTCAACCTGTCATATCCAATTATCTAGCTTTTCAGGATTAGGATCTCCATTAAACATAGGTAAAGAAAATTTTACATCAAGCTTTAATAATGGTTTTTTAAAAGAGGCTTTATGGATAGAATGATGAGAATGATAAGAATGCTCAAAGGAAGAAGAACTAGAACTTGAAGGTGAAGATGGAGGCTCAGGAGGATCTCCTCCAGCCCCTTGGTTTACCGAAGCATCATCATCTGCATGTGCTTCCTTTTTCTTCCCTTTCTTATTCATCCTCTTCTTGTAATCTCCATACACTCATTCGACCATTTCTAACATGCAATAAAAGACCATGTGAAAGTTTTTCTACTATTCATCACGCTTGTCCTCTTTTGCCATTTTCTTCCTTCGAGATGCACAGCCAACTCTGGGATTGAAAGTCTTAAGAGTTCCTTCGCCCTGCTTATGCTTGGCCCTAGTAATCATTCACACTCAACAATTCAAATCAAAGACGACTACTCTGATACCAACATGATCCAGGAGCTTTTCATCGTGACTTATAAAGAATTGCATTAAATGAGCACAAATTAAAGTACACCATTAAAGAAGGGAAAAATAAAAAATGAAGAGACATAAGCATCAGATTTGAACACAAAAACTTGATAATGGAGTTTGTCCTTGATGGACTACGTCTCTGGGTCCTGATCTCAAATGGGTAGGGTTTTTCATTAACTCAGCAAAATAATTTGGAAAAATACATAAGTATACCTCATTTTGAAATCAAGTTGCAGAAATAATGCTCAGATCAAAAAATAGACAGCACCACTAAATTTGTGGCATCGAATTAGCCAATGTCTCCACGCCTTGATCCGACTTTGGCACTCCTAGGCCCAAGAATAATTTCATCTCGGTTTTTGTGCCCTCTGCAACCTACAATTATGACTGTAATTTACATTGAAAACCATGCCCAAATGGTCGTACGATCTGCGCGCCTCTTTTTCTTTGTGGTCGAGCAGATGCACCTTCTAATAATTTAACCGGGCGTTGGTTACTATGTGGTACCCGCGACCTATTGGTTAGGGGCGGATATATTAAGGCGTTGGTTATGGTGGAGGTCTCGGGGTCAAGCCCCGTAGACTCTCCTTTTGGGATTTGTATTGTTGTAATATGTGTGTGTGTGTTTGTGTGTGTGTGTGTGTTGTTCTGTTCTGCTATTCTGGAGGTGGCTCTAGAACCTTACCAATGATATAAAACAGTGGCTATGGTTGGCATGGTCCGCTAGATTTGGCGAACCCGCCGACCATTTTTTTCCCAAATTTTGTTCACGAGTTGTCCTTGTGCATTTCCCACCTGCCACATGGCAGCCCTTGATTAGGCCATGTGGTGGCCTCTCATTGGTCCACACTACCACCTGCCAAGTCAACACACCACATTAGTGTGCCACGTCAGTCATACAGACTGCCATGTGGCATGATTTGATTGTTCCACAGATCGGTCCAAAAACACCAAAACCGGGTGACACATGGCAACCTCTAGTGAATGACATCATCATGATGATGTCAGCATGCCACATGTCACTTCCCTTATCCTTCCACGTGTACTGTACGAATGCTAATGTCATTCGTACAGATGTTGACATCAACAGTACAGATGCTGACTCATCCCTTACTGACTAGGCTAGGTTGACCAAACTTTGACCAGGAATATCTTACAGTCTGTAACTCTGTTTGATGAGCCGTTTGCATCGTTAGAAATCTTGTGACATGTTGTTCGCAATCATGCCACTTTCACTGAGTTTTGGGAACTTTAAACTTTTTCCCTTTCTCTGTCTACTGGAGCCATTTTGAGCATCCTGAGTTGTCTCTGTGAGTTTTGAGTTGTTCTTAGCCTTCTCTGGATCCTTTTTGGATCACTTCTAAAGGCTTTGGTATAAATGAAAAGGAGGAAATTGTTAGAGGGATGATGTCTCACAGGGATCCTTTGCAACAAGGTTTCAAACTTGTCATGGAATTCTCTAACAGTTTCATTCTCTTGTTTCACAAGGTTATTCAGCCTTATTAGCAACATGTTGGGATCTTCCTTGACACTCCATCATTTGAGGAATATTTCCTCTAACCTATCAATGGTTTTAATACTGGCATCAAGGAGACCATTGTACCATTGCCTAGCACCATCATGGAGGGTAGCAGAGAACAATTTCATAGCTAAATATTCAACATCATCCCTGATGGGGTCAAGCTGGAAGAAGGCCCAAAAATTTCTCATGTGATCTTCGACACTGATTACATTATTTTCGGTAAATTTGTGAAACCATTTTTCATACTTAGGGGGCATTTGCCTAGGGTAGTCCGATATTGTTTTCATGTCTAGTGGTTTGAAAAGCTTGGATGACCATTTTCTCTGGTTATTTTCTTGGTATGGATTAACGGTCTGAGTTCCTATGCTACACATTGTGTTTAAGGGAAGATTGCCTCCAAACAATGATTTTACTACAGGAGAGTTTCGGGGAGGCTTTCTTCTAAAGGACTGGGGAGGGTTGGTGTACCTCCCTGTGGTTTTTGGAGTCGCCAGATAGTTTTCTTGAAACTATCAAAGGGATGAGGGGATCACCCTCAGTGGAGTCACCAGGTAAGATTTGAAAAGTAAAGGATTTTGAGGAAAGGCTTACCGAGAAGTGTTGTCTTGAGGAGAATTGATTTAGTCTTCCCTGGAAACGACGCCAAAATGTTGTCGCACAATTTGTACTTTGATCAAAGGAAATGTTAACGAAAAGGAAAATTAGCGTAACAGAGGTTATCCTATCACTGTCACCTCAATAGGATGCCTCTTTCTATTTAGGGTTGATGGCCTAGGGGAGACATCCTCGGTGACCTAGGGGTTTGAGAAGGCAAGGTTAAGATATCTATGAAAATGTCCCCTCTCACAAGTGACACTGATCTAAAAGTCTCAGGGTTTTAACCAATGAAGTGGTGAAGTATCAAGATGTACCTGCTCGGAACAAAGAAACAAGGAAATATATCTTTCACAAGTATAACTTGTTGTTAGTACTCCATAAAACCACATACTTTATCAATAAAAGAAATGGTTGGTATATAGTGAAGAAAACATAAATTTCTAGCAGAAATATTTATAAGACAATAACTTCACAATAAGTGCCTTAAAATGGCTTAAAAATGACCAAGAATAATCACTTATTAACATCGAAATACTAGCATTTGTCAGAAGCAAATAAGGCAGTGCATTAATCAACTTTTTCAATTGCTTTTAGATTATTTTAGTGTTGTAATAGATGGTTGTAGATTACTTTAGTAAAAACAACAATTAAGTTAGTATATTAGGCTATTCTAATGTTAGGAGTGGTTAGTAAAGAGCTTAAAGTATAGGCTTTGATAGTGGTTTTGATCAATCACTTAATAGAAAGTCTTAGATTAGTGCCTTTAGGGAAAATGGAGTCTTTTAGGTAGCAGAAAATATTGAAGGAAAAGATGATAGTAAGAGAACTAAAGACAAGAGAGGTCAATAGTTGAAGTGTTGGTAACCCAAGGCTTCAACTATCAAACCCTAGGGGGGAAATAGCTACTAGAAAGTAGGTAACCCTATGCCCTAGTAGTTTTCCTCCTTTTTAGCTCAAGGATGAAGTAAATGATGGCTTATATGAAGAAAAATGTGATAGGTTGTTGCAATGGCAAGGCCCTTAGCAAAAGATTCAAGAAAATCGACTTCTTAGAAAAATTTAGTAGATGAAAGCTATTAAGGCAAGGACAATAACATGTGCTTATCCTCCTAGGGTTTTAAGCTAGAAATTTCATAATCTTAATGTAAATACAATATAAACATAACCATAACCATTGAATGAAGAAGAATTGCATAAATCTTACTTACATTCACCAAGAATCATCTAGCAAATACTCTAGTTGAACACTTTCACCAAGAAAACTGCCAAAATAGTCCAAAATAAGCCTCCTTCAACAAGTGTGCACTAAATTTCAGTCATGTAACCCCAAATAGGGAGAAAATTTCAGACCTCACCAAGTGTGAGTGAAAGATGATGAAAAATACAAGGGAAAACCCCTTATTTATACAATTTCAATGGCCAGAATTAGGTAAAAAAGGCCAACATGGCCAGTTTACATGTAATATCCAGTTTTTACATTAAATGACATAATAAAACCCCAAATCAAGAAGTAAATTTGACTTCATTCACTTTTAGGGTGACGTTAGGCCTTTTTAGGGCAACGTTGGCCTCCAGGAGAAAAACGTTAGGCCTCCTAAGGCCTCTGGATCCAACCACACGTGCCACTTGGCACACAACTGCCTCCAAAGTGTTCAAAACATTGGGTGATGTCATGGGATTTTTAAGGCCTACAACATAGTGAGAAGGTCAAGACCCCCCTAAGTTTAGGCTTGCTAGGATGTCTCTGCTGGAACATCCTCCTCTCTCTCTAGTGCAAACCTTTGATCTGTCTCTTCCCCCAGTTGGGGTCTCAGCATCCATCTGGTGGGATTTTAGCCCTATAGAGGTCCGAACTAATCATCTCCCCACGTGTACCTTTTCGTTGAGTGTGGCCCTGCAACAAAAGAAAGTACGCCCTCCATGGGCTCATAAGTCACATGGATCATAGCAATGTCAATCACATCTAATAATCAAGTTATTTAAACATGTGCATAAAACCCCCTTTTCCCAGACAAGTGCTCAAAGACGTTATGCTATTCTACAAGCCAGATTTGGAGGGGATGTTAGGATGTCCTATTGGGCTAGTTCTCATTGGATGTGGGATGATTCCAGGTGAATAAAAATCGAGGCCATGTAAGTGAGTGAGGTGGTAAGGGATGTTTGAGCAATGGGTGCAGTGATGACAGGAGAATGCATGGCTTACGTGTGGGTGCCTCTGAAGAGAGTGAGTTGCACCTTGTCATGGATGCAAATGTTTCCAAGCCCATTCATGCCTTTTATCTTTTTATCTTATTGATTTTTCTTTCAAGAGACTAGTTATGGGACACTGCCCTTGCATGGTGACCAGTGGTGACAATGTTACCCACAATCATTTCACGGAGATGAGAAGGTTGGCTCGTTATGAGACCCCCTTTCTCTTGGGTATGCCACCAAGAACCACTACCCTGGTGTGGTGACCAGGTGAATGGTAGTTTCATATCACTACATGCCCATGGACCTAATAGGTTGTCTCATGATTGGACCCCCTATCCTCCAACTAGGTCTTGATTTTATTATTTTATGGGTCCCTCTATTTCTTGTTGAGAAGGCTTTTATTGATTTCTTGGGGATCCCTAGGCAAAGCATCTGAAGGTTTTTTTCTTTTTTCTTTTATCTTTTGCCGACTACCTTTTACCCTCTGGGCCTTTAGCCCCTTCTTCCCACAAGGTAAGGTACAACCCTTTGCTAGCTTGGAAAACCCAATGCCCAAACCAATGTATGGGATGGATGAGAGGGAAAATGATGAAAAGTGGTAAGTATGGTGGGAACGGACGATGATATTTCATGAACCCACCCAGTGGCAAGTCAAACCCTATGGGAACTAACTTACTAGGGTACCCTGTCATTCCCCCCAGGTTTGGACAAGTGGAAAGGCATAAGGTCCAAACACACATTAGAAGTAAAAAAGAATTAAATGCACATATTCAAATGTTTTGAGAATCAGAGTGACACATACCATGATACCCAGACTCATTACCTCATGGAGCAAGACCCGCTGCTGCCTGGTCACGCATTTTTATAGTTTAATATGGTTATTTTCATATTTTTAATATTTTCATTCTTTTTAGTTTTTTTAAAATTGACTTTATATGATTTTACTTTATTGCTTATGACTATAATTAATTTCCCTTTTGTTCCCCTTGGACATGAGGTTAAATTGCAATTCCGGATAGTATCTAGTTTCATGTATGGAACCAATGATGGAGTGTACTGTTAAGGCACTCTGTTATATGAAGTCATCAGTTCGAAACCCTCAACTAGCCTTGTGTGCCATGTGAGGGGCCGCTTTGGCATGCCTAGAGTTATAGTGGTAGCATTTGGATAACATGACCACGTGTCACACGAGTACGTGCTCCACTAGTTGTTGATTTCCATAGAAAAAAAAATAGTTTCATGTATGGGACTAAGGCTAGATGCTATTAGAAAGCACATGATCTCATTGAAGGTAGATTTAATATTAGTGACCAATGACCAAAAGGAAGGTAATTTTAATGATGACCAATGACCACAAGGAAAGTGGCTTTCGTTTGGATACTATTTACATTGAAATTTCTTTTTGGTACTAGAGTAAGACCTAAAACTACTTCTAAAAGGTTAACTACCCAAGCCTCATAGGCATTTGGGAATATTGAAACTTTGTCTCCTTATGGACCACCAATAGGTTATTTCACATGGTGTGGTTTTCCTTTAATAATGATGGTTATCTTTAGTGTCAATTGACTACTCAACAATTATGATAGCTTTTACTACCTTAAAAAAAAACTAACTTCTTTATTATAAAATTCAAACAAATAAAAAAATATTTATTTATTAAAATGACAAACTAAAATTTATAATTAAATAAAATATATAATTGAATAAAATTATAATAAGATAAAAGATAATGTTACATTTAATTAAAAAAAAAACTACAAAATCAAAGAATAGTAATCTTTTATTCATCCTTTGTAAATTCTCTTCTATAACATGAAAAAATAAAATGAAAAATTCATACATATTGTTCAAATAGAGAGTAGTTATCACTATGATAATTAAATTTGTGGATTTGTTGTCATAGTCAACTATACATATATTCTTCTAATCCATTCATTTAGGCTCCTCCAACAAATGTTTTATTAGAAACAAGTCACATATTACAAGATATTATAATAATATTATCATTAATTAGTGGTTAGATAGGATAATTGTTACTTTTCTTTTTCATATTCGCATGTTATCTTTCATGAGTGGTTAGAGAGAATACTTGTTACTTTCCGGTTCATATTCACATAAATTCAAATTGTTTCATATTTTTCTGAAATAATTGTTATTGAAATTCTAAACCATATTTATTTTTATGAAATAATTGTTTTTGAAACTTTAAAGAATAAAGAATATCTTACCTTTATTTACATACTTAGATACTGGAATATAAATTACTTAAATATAAATATATAAATTACAACACGAACACGAACAATATAGTAAACTCCACTTATATAATTACAACATAAGAAATCATAGTAAGTTCCATTGGTTCAACAATAGCTGCATTTTAAAGGCTAGCCATTTAGAAGGATGGAAATACAAAACAAAGGAATTATCCACTCAGTTTCAAGAAATCAGTTTTAATCATATTTTTAGAGACTACAACAAGAAAGTAGACCTCTTATTGAAACAGGCCTTGCTCGGGCCTTTGGGTAGGCTGACTTACTACTTTCTTGTCAATGGGAAAGAAGAACCACAAAATCATCTAAACCTCTTCTAATGGCGGTTTTTTCTTTGGGAAGACCTTTATTGCTCTGGTTCCTTTTTTGGATGTCTTTTCTTTAAGGAAAGATAATTTTCAGAACTCTTTTCGCTCTATTAAAAGCTGTGATTTGTTTGTGTGATGATAGATCCTTTTTTGTGAGGGGTTGTAATCATCTTTGATTGGATTGATTAGGGTTAATGTGTTTTAAGAAAAAAAAATATATATTTTGAAAAGTGCAACAATACTTTTTGTAGTAGTGAATGGCTAGCTATGTACTTAACTTTACGGGGGACTTATATAAGATCATTGATATGGCTTGATGATGTAAAGAAAATGATAATATCATTGATATGGCTTGATGATGTAAAGGAAATGATAATCTTAGTATAATTTCAAGTAAATTTTCTTTGGAAAAAAAAAAAAACTCCACTTGTAACAATGCAAGCAGATAAAAAACATGAAGTGATAAGCTTAAGGCCCCAACTTTCTTGAAAATAAATGATTGTCTTTCCACGGCCACGGCTCCCACTTGCACCGAACTCCAATGAGGACAACATTCAACAACAACACAAAAGAGTACATCAGAACTTGCCACCTGTCTATACTTTTCTCGAAAAATTCTAGTGAATTCCTGAAATTGAGAAAATGATTGTCGGTTTCCCACTTCACCCAAATGAGTATATGAAGGGAACCATATACCCATCTCCTAAAACTCCTTAAGTAAATAAGGAGTTCCGGCAACTGCGCTCCCTGCTATGCATATTGTCTCCAAAGCTACAGTTGTGGATAACACTGTCGCACCAAAATTACCCTCAATATCGTTTCTTAGCCACTTGTTTACACCAATATCTTGTTCTTGCTTTAAAATATTTTTAAGATAAAATTGAAGTTTTCCAATAATATGATAGGATATCTAATGTTTAGATATATTTAAGGGAAACAACTACATGGATTCCCTATAATCCTTAAAACAAAAATGAAATTATCCAATCAATTGCATGTGGACATGCATACATTAAAAAAAATTTGTAAAAATTAAAATCAATTGCATGTGGACATACATACATTAAAAAAAAAAATTGTAAAAAATAAACCATACAAATTGTGCAACTATAAAGCATGAATGGAATATGCTTAACAAGTGCCTATTGGCCTTAATTCTTGTCACCAAGAAATTCTCCACAATACTCAATATTATTCTTGTAGCAAAGAAATTCTCCAATACTTAATATTAAATTTCTTTGTAAAAATTAAACCATACAAATTGTGCAACTGTAAAGCATGAATGGAATATGCTTAACAAGTGCCTATTGACCTTAATTCTTGTCACCAAGAAATTCTCCACAATATTCAATATTATTCTTGTAGCAAAGAAATTTTCCAATACTCAATATTAAATTTCTTCAAAAAAATCAAAGAATACTCACTATTTCAATTTTTCTAATTCCTTCATATATTCCACATATTAATACCAATAAATTTTTTCAACTTTCTTTTATTTTATTTTTTTATAATATATATTTTTTTAATTTATATAATAATTTTTTTTTCAAAATTTTAAATTAACTTAAATTAAATTATACATCTTATCCATATAATAAATAATAAAATTATTAAATTACCTACAAAAGTTTGCAACATGTATTTCCATTCCTTTTTCTTTTAATTTTTTATAATAATTAAAAAATATATATATTTAATAAAAAAAATTCAAAATTTTAAATTAAATTAAATTAAAATAATAGATAATAAAATTATCAAATTACTTTAAAAAGTTTACCACATGTATTTCCATTCCTTTTCTTTTTAATATTTTTTTCCAATTTCAATTTCAAATTATCTTATCCATATAATAAATAATAAAATTATTAAATTACCTACGAAAATTTGCAAAATATATTTCCATTCCTTTTTTTTTTATTTTTTTATAATAATTTAAAAATATATATATTTAATAATTTTTTTCAAAATTTTAAATTAAATTATACATCTTATTTATATATTAGATAATAAAATTATCAAATTACTTTAAAAAGTTTACAACACGTAATTCCATTCCTTTTCCTTTTAACTTTTTTTTCCAATTTCAATTTCAATTTCAAATTATATGTTTTGTATCTTTGAATTTTTTTAAAAACTAAGCAATAACAATAAAGTTATGTAACATCTAATTACATTGCTTTCATTTTACTTTTATTTTTTCCGTTAAATAGACTTTTAGGTTTTAGTTGTTTAATTTTTTTCCACTTTAGAAATCTATTATCATTTAGTGTAAGATTGATTTACAAATTTATAATGTGAATACATAATATAAATATAATTTTAAATTTATAATATGAATAAAAATATGAATTCATATTTTTAAGACTTAATTCCTAAATCTGAGTTATATGTTTATTTTTATCTTAGGAATTATATATATATATATATATATATATATATATATATAGAGAATACATAATGAAATGGTACTATCTAAATATCTATAAAATGTTAAATTTGACATTCATACAATAAATAATTAACATAGATTTATTTGTATGATGTTGATGTTGATTAGCGTTCACTTAGATCGAATTGTTCTATCGAACCTTAAGAGGGTAAGTGATTACTTGCAATTCTTTAGAATTTTATTTCTGTGCTCGAAAAGCATTAAAAGAAGCTTTCCAAGATCACCATAGTTTTGTTGAGTTAAGAGGTTAGGAAGGTTGGTAGTGTGACAAATATTTTGAAAATGAGATCTAATGTGGGTATAGGATGGACAATCTAAGAGAAAGTGTCTTTCATCTTCAACCTTCTTAGTGTCACAAATGTGACACACTCTTTCATCCCATGGCATTTTAGGAATTGACCAATGCCCAGTTTCACTACGGAGCTCGTGAGAATTTGTTCTTATCTTAGCAATGCTTATTTTTTTCTTTACACTTGTCAAAATAGATAGATAATTTTGATCTTCTAGGTTAGGGTTGATTACATCCTTATAATAGCTTAACTTTCTTTTTCCCTCTAACTCTTTATCACACCACATTTTCTCCTTAAATTTTGATTTGGTGATATTTTTAATAGTATCTTTATTATGCAAAATGGTGTCTTCCATGATTCCCCAATAGTTTAGCCAAGACTGGGCATCTTTATGCCATTCTTGCTTGATTCGATGGTGGTTACGACTCGATTTTGAAGCAATTTTAGGAAGCCTACTATCTTCCATGTTGTTTAACTTGTTCTTATACATTAGGTATCTAGTCATAGTCATGCTCTCAATGGGGGAGAGGTTTGTTTCTAAGAGAAGGATGAGATAGGGTGTATTTCCTTTAATTTTGAGATTGTAGGTTATAAAATTCTTTTGTATTTTCTCTATCTTTCTCCAAGATTCATGAGAGATACTACAACCCCAGACTTCACATCCATAAAGAATAACAGGTGTAATGAGAGTCTCAAAGAGGAGTTTCTTCTTATCCCAAATCCAAATATCAACTGAATTACAATTGTTTTTAAGCCCATAATAAGCTTTCCATCCCCCAATAATCCTTTTCTCAATGCTATAATTTCAGTTGAGCTTGTGGTGAATATCAACTCCAAGATATTTGTATGAAGTCACTTCCTCCAAGTTTTTGTTGTCATATACAAAGGTATCATAAGTGATTTTATTGGATTTAATAATCATGACCTTAGTCTTATTAGTATTAATAGTCATACCCATATTGGTGTAAAAATCCTTGAGGATTCTCATTTGGTTTTCAAGATCATGGGGACTCCTTGCCATAAGAACGATATCATCAACATAAAGAAGAAGATTGATGACTATACCAATGAGAGTAGGGCCGACACAACCTACTTTTTCCAAACAATCTTCTAACTTGTCAATGTATATGCCAAAAAGGGTAGGGGACAAGGGACAACCTTGTTTGACTCCAATATTGTAGTTAATCTCTTTTGACCAGCCCTCAATTTTTTTAAACTTAGAAATAACGTTCTCATACATCCTTATTGCAACAACCCTCAACTCAAGAGGCACTTTTATCTCTTCCAACCTATTCCAAAGGTTTTTCCCAGGAACCATGTCAAAAGCTTTTCTAAAGTCAACAAAACAACAAAAATGATTGGTTTTAGTATTGCGGAACTCCTCTGCAATGATCCTAAAGGTAACAAGATGGTCCACAGTTGAATGATCTCTCCTAAACCTTGCCTGGCCTTTAACTCTTTTACCGTGACTTTCTAGCCAAAGGCTAATCTTCTTTTCCAAAATAATTCCATAAAGCTTGCATAAAATCGGGCTAATCATAATGGTCCTATAATTAGAGGGAATGTTTCTATCCCCATTTTTAAAAATAGGAACAATGAGGCTTTGCATCCAGGGTTTAGAGAAGCAATGCTTGACTGCTAAATTGAAGAGCTTGTGTATGTGAGGGATAAGGATAGGGCCTTCAATTTTAAAAATTTCAGCTTGGTAGCCTTCAATGTCCTTAGCTTTCCCATTTGCAAGCCGCTTAACCTCAAACTCTATGTCATCTAAAGAAAAAAATGCATTCTCTGTAGGGACAATAGGAATGGTGTCCATGGCATTAGGGAACTCGTAAATTTATACTTTTAAGGTAGGAATTCCAGTCCCTTAAGGGAATCATATTATTTTCTTTAGTATTGTGGTTTAGAATTTGGCTCCAGAACTTCTTAGGATATAGCTTAGATAGTTGTGAAAGTTGCTCTTGCCTTTTATTGATATATTACATTTTTCTTCCTTTTAATTACAGATTTCTATGTATTGATCTTATCGAGTTTTAAGGACTCAATAGAATCATTCCTAATGTCTTTCCTAGCAATTTTACATTCTTTATCATACCAAGGATTGGTCGTTCTATTATTCTTTTTACAGGACACCTCGAAAGAGAACTTGTTAATAGAAGTGGAAAGGGTAGTTGTAAAATTATGATAGAGTTGTTCAATGTTGTCCTTATAAGTTAGAAGATGTAATTTACTATTTAAATCCTTTAAGAAAAGGTCAAATTTACTTTGTCAAAGTGCAATTGTCTTTGATTATCATAATTCTCTTCAATGGTGTTCATGTTCATGGAAAAGTTTGGAGTTAGGGTTAAAGGTTTATGATCAGAGTCGGGTTCATGGTCATTTAAAAGGTTAAAAGTTGATATTTGGTTGGAAACAGGGATATCAGATATCACATAATATACGAAACTACTACCTAGCCCATGAATACAAGTCATCTGGTTGGAGTTTGGCCATTTCATTACTCCATTGCAAATTATTAGGTCTTGGGAGCTGCAGAGCTTGACCAACTCAGTACCAAACAAATTCTCAATTAGGTATTTAGAGCTTCTTTTGTAGTTATTAGATAAAAAAAGGTCCTCATCTAGCCATAAAGGATTATGGTTGGAATCAATGCTTAAAAGAGTATCTTGTTTAGTTGCAATCCTAGCATTAAAGTCTCCTAGCAGGAGCATATTGCCTTCATTTTTTCAATTATAAATATCTTGTTCTAAATTATTATAGGGACAATTGCTATCTAGATTGTTTTTCTTATAAAAAGTAGAATTAATAGGTGCAAAATAGAAAATTGCTATATACATCTTCTTAGCATCGATGTCTAAAATTTCTATCCAAATGTACCGATTTAGAGGGTCAATCTTATGAAGTTGAATGTGAGGAGAAATGATCTTTCTAATATAACAAGCTATGCCTCATATCCCTCTACGGTGGGACTTTTTGTTCCATGCCGACCACAAG
Organism: Picea glauca; assembly: GCA_000966675.3. NCBI lineage: Eukaryota > Viridiplantae > Streptophyta > Pinopsida > Pinales > Pinaceae > Picea > Picea glauca. The sequence continues at coordinate 421,659 of JZKD02S1903178.1, forward strand.
ACAAATCCTTCTATGTTAGGGACCTTAGACTCGTCATGCTCCCAAGTTTCAACTAGACAAATAATATCAATATCACTCGGGATCCAACTTATCATTGACCTTTGTGCCATGGAAAGCCACGATAGTTCCAAAAAAGGATCCCGAGTGTCCCAAATTCCTATTTATTATTATCGTACTTGTCTCTATCCCTAACAATAACTTTTTGATTTCTAATTATTGCCCATTTTCCTTCTTTCTTGGCTTGTTTTGCCTTTTAAACTTCCTTCCTTAGTTTTCATTAATATTAAAAATAAATATAAATTACTAATAGAAAAATTTAAAAATATTAAATTTTATTTTCATAAAGATATTTTTTAAGATATTTTCCATTAAAAATTTAACATAATATATAATTGCATGTGAATTTTCTAATGTTGAATGAAATTAAATATTAAATAATGAAGATGAAAACTAAGGGAAGATTACCCGTTCCTTTATAACCATTCATCTAAAGCATTAATAATGTTATAACCAATTTTTCTTTTAATTTTTTGGGGGGGGATAAGTAAGGCTTTTCTATTCAAATATTAAAAGCATAAATAATGTTATAATTGTGTTTGTAATTCTGAAAATAAATTGTGTATGGATTTTTTTGAAACGTCCAACATTTTTAGTGGACACTCTACCCATCACTATGGACTCTTTAAGCAATAAGTACTAAAGGAGTGTTAGGGTAGGGGGTATATAAAGGTGAAGATAATATGACCATTAGGAAAAATGATAGACATAGCTGTTATAAATTAGTCGGGGAGTTATTTTGTTATTGTTAATAAAGTAAAAGTATATAATAAGAGTAATTAATTATTCTAATTAGTTAGAGGTTCGGTACCGAAGACACTCCTATATTACTCTTCTTCCAGTCGTATATTGGTGTATTTGGTTAGCTAGAAACAGACTTCTTTTCGACGGTGGAATGACCATTCTTAAGTTGGTTACTTCGAAGGTATTGTTGGTTTTAAATGCTAGTAAGGATCCACCCTTACATTCTCCCTCTCTCCATATCAAGGCACCTCTCAGGCTTCAAGAGAATGTGGGTTGGTTTGATGGTGCGACAGCAGGGGATGGGCAGAATAATGGGGCCGGTGGTATCATTGGTTTTAACCAAAGCAATGTTATTAAGTGGACATTCAATACTGGTGCAGGTACCAACAACCAGGCAGAGCTGATGGGAGTTTGGTCCACTCTTTATTTATCCAAAATATTCAACATATCAACACTTTAGATTATTGGGGACTTGAAGCTTGTTATCAATTGGTGCAATGAGAGGGGCAACCTCCATAGCATTGCATTGGAAGGGTGGAAGGATCGCATTCAGGAGCTCCGCAAATATTTCACTAGTCTAACTTTCCAGCACACATATCGGGACTTCAATAAAGGAGCAGACGAGTTGTCCAAAAGTGTGCTAAAGGATCGAATTCATTCAAGATCGATAGTTTACACACATTGGGTGGACAATGAACCTGGCTTATCAATGTCCATTCATGTTTTCTAATTTCCATCCGCTCTCGAAAGTTAAGGGATGCAGTATTTTGTAATCTGTTGTATTTTGGTCACGAGCTACCCAGTTTTAACTTTTTTGAACTGAGCATATAGACTCAGAATGTCCATTTTGATGTAATAGCTCTATCTAAGTGTAAGATTGTTTTGGACATATTCCAAAGAACAGATCCGAGATGAAAGAAGTGAACTAGTGATGTATATTTTATATTTTACTAATATAAAGAGTAATTTTCTTTTTTTGGAAAAAAAAGGTACCAAAGACAAAAAAGAATAATTAATAATCAATTTAAAAGAATGGTTAGTTAATAATAATTATTAATTATTAATTTTATAATTAATACTAATTACATAACAATTACAATTAATTAGAGGCTCAAAATAAGAATAATTGAAAATTGATTGAAAGTCATGCATTTAGAATGATTAAATTGAAAATTATGGATTTAGGATGACAAAAACTTATTGACTAGAGATTGGAATGGGCAAGCAAGGAAGCATAGCTTGTTATATTAGAAAGAGCATAGAAACATGGGAATGGACAAGGAAAGGGTGGCACAAGAAATACATACGAAAGTTTAGTTTGATTGTTTGATGCTATGAATGACATGTTTCCAAGATTGACTAAGTTTATACCCGTCTTCACGGTTAAAATTGTTAGGATGTTTTTTTATTTCGAGAGCTTCATGTATGACACGAGAAGAGTAATAGGGTGTTGAGGCCAGGATTTTGGTTTTGCCAAAACAAATTAGAAGTTTAGAATTGAAAGAGTGTTCGACAATAGATGATTTGGAGATGTGATTGTGGGTTGTGTCAGCTATGTGTTCTTTGAGATGGGCTTTGAAGGATCTCCATACACATTTTATTTCCAAAATTACAAATAACATTATGAGGAACTCGGAAAATCTGCATACTTTATTGTTATAATAATTTTTTCTTATGTTATAATCATTTTTTTAAAGCTTTTTCAAGTTTGATAGACATTGTTTTTAAAGGTTTTCTATTCAAATATTAAAAGCATAAATAATGTTATAATTTTTTTTTCCTTTTAATCTTTTTCAAGTTTGGTAGAAATATTTTTTTTTAAGTAAAGGTTTTCTATTCAAATATTAATAGAATGTACAAAATGCTCACTATTCAAGATGCTCAAGGCATCATAATGGCCATCAAATAAGTCCCAAAAAACTATGTATCTAATAACCTTCCCTTGAAGGGAAACCATGTTAGGTGCCAAAAAAAGACTATAACCATTTAAAATTGTATTTAGTATTAGAAACTCTAATAAACTAAAAGACAAGGACCCTATAGAAACTAGAAACATAAACATATGTAGCTAAACCATGATGAAACCATGCATATTTTGACAAACTAAATTAGAGTTGTTCTCAATCATTGGAATGAGAACCTAGAGAACGGACTTGGAGGTGCTTGATTTATTTCCCACAATCCTGAGGAGGCCACAGAGACCCCAAAAATGAGTGAATGTCACACACCAGCTGAAGAGAACATGCATTATGTTTGACCAACTAGAAGACCATATTCATGAGCAATTTGTTTTGATCTTCCAGAGCCTCCAGATGTTGTTTGAATTTCTTGTAACCTGGATCTTTTTGGAACATACCCTTGGAAACTATAGTTTTGGTGTGCCAATATAAATCCAACATCCTATAAAAATTAGAATCCCGAGTTTGAGTGCACCCGAGGTCAAGAATTGTGTCACCTACCTGCGCGTCCACCTCCTCATCCTCCTAGTATACGCGGATTAGCTTAACATCCTCTTCCAGAGATGACATGGTTTCCTGAGCCTCTAGAGGGACCAAGTTCCTGTAATACTCAATGGCCTCCTCTATCACAAGGGTTTCCTGAGTCTTGCAAACAAGAGTCATATTGGCTCAGACATCATGAGATGACATGGTTTCCTGAGCCTCTAGAGGGACCATGTTCCTGTAATACTCAATGGCCTCCTTTATCACAAGGGTTTCCTGAGTCTTACAAATAAGAGTCATCTTGGCTCAGACTTCATGAAGAGACATGAAAGCAACATGGAGAGTGGCGAGGCTTTCATTGATAGAGGCCAAGATGCAGTCAGGGATAGAATTCAAATAAAACCAAAGATAGGGCCGGAACTAAAGAAAAAATTCAAAATAAACCATAAACAACACCCAAGCCATGCTTATCCATGGAACAATATTCATGACAAGAAGATACAAGGGTACAAAAATTCGAAATGTGCTCGTCGTCATAAATGGAAACTTAGATGAGGTCTGTCTAAAGTGTGTCCCTTCTGTACTTACCATTTTCTCCAAACACTTCTCGAACGGAGAAAGCCTAAATATGACATGATAATCCACACGTGGTGGTTGCATGCTTGATAAGTCAGTAAAAACATCCACCTATCCTACCACATTAACCTCATTCGATCCATGTGGCACCCGATCCAAGGAGAAGTTTGGTAAAAATATACAAAATAATTGAAATATAATTATGACAAGGGAATTTCTTTTTTAAATGTTATTTTTTATATACTCTTAAAATAATAAAATGTTTGATTATATAATACATCTTTTTCTTTTGATCTCACTTCATATTATACTAAATTCCACGTAGCAAGCTTGTTAAATAATCACCATGCTATAAGTGATTATTCTTTTTTCCCTATTTCACCTTGATGAGTGTCATGGTTTGCTATTAAGTTGCCACCCTTAGGGAAAGGGTTTCCACCAATGGCTCTCCTTTAAGGGTCATCATACCATTCCCATTAATACTTACCACTTTCCATCACTCATTCCCCTTTGTTTCCTCATCTTTTTTGTTTTTGGGCCAGATTGACCCAAGAAAGGCTTGTACCTCATTTCATGGGAAGAAGGGGTTGAAGGCCCAGAGGCTTGTAGCTGGAAAAAGATAAAATCTAATCATAAACCTTCCAAATTCTCACTCAAGGATGCTAAGAAAAATGAAATGTTTATCGAAAAAAGTTGAGGGACCCTTAAAAATAACTAATTAAAATCATCCCAACCAAGGTACAGCATGTGTGGGCTTTGTTTTTATTGCTTAGTTTAGTGCCCCGCATTGTATTCAACTTGGGGAATCATTGTGACCATGGTATCTCATATGTGGGATTTGATTTTATTGCTTAATTTAGTACCCCCATAGATCTTCAATCTGGAAACACTCTAATAAATTAATGGCAAATGGGCTTGGAAAAATGTTGCGTTGAAAACAAAGGTGCAACACACCCTCTACAAAGGTACCCATAAATGAGACAATATGAGCCCTTGTATGTCACGAAGCCCCACTCCTATAAGTCTAACCTCATCCACTTCACATTAACTACAAAACCTGGAGAGGATTCTCCTTGGAAACATCCCCTACTTGAGGATTGGTTCACCCAATAGAGCACTATGACACCCCTCCCATATCTAAACTTGAAAAATTGTATAAGGTATTTGAGAATTGGTTTATTTTGAAAAGGGTGGATTTTATGCACATGTTCGAGTGGTTATTTTATTATATATGGCTTACTTGGCATGATATTGTGAGTTGTGGACCCTTCGAGGGCATAGATTCTTGTCTTTGCAGGTCTTTGACAAGTGACAACTTGATCGTTGAGGCATAAGGTCACTTGGAACTTCACATGGGGCATGAAGCCCATAGGATGGATGATGCACCCCCTCTCATTGGACAATTTAAATGAGGGCCATTGCATTTGGAGGCACTTAAGTGTCCTTTGGAAGTGACTCGCTAGCCTTCCTATCACTATTGTTCACCTTTGGAGACATTATCTCTCTTTTTCAACGCATGACGTCACACTTGGAGAGTTAGGGTTTGGTGGTGTTGGTTGATTTGATGATGACTTGGCATGTATTGATGGAGGGAATCCCTTGCACATGAATACCAGGACTTTGGAGGCCCATCGACTCCCTCAAACAACTCAAGGACTTGCTCACCATGCCAAAACATCACCCCTAGAGGGCATGATGTCATCTTTTAGGGCTTGCTTATTTTTTAAAATGAATTATGATTTGTAAAGGGGAAAATTAGGAGGTCGACCTCCCTAATTTGTGTTTTACCCTAAGATAAGTGGACAAATTGTTTTCACAAGGTCATGTTATCGCAAAATCTATACTTGCCCAAAGCCTAAAGTAAAGTAGGCCTATATTGACGTAACACAGAGGTAACCCTATCACTATCACCCTAATAGGGTTCCAAGGGAGACATCTCAAGACCTAGTTGGTTGATGAAGGGAAAAAGATATGGTGAAACTCCACCCCTCTCTCTAAGTAACTCAATAGAAGAAGTCACTTTGGTGAATTTTAAAAGGAAAATGGGAAATGAGAATGGTTTTGTACCTTCCCTTTACCAATGAAACATCAAACGTTAGTAGCAACAGTTATAATCAATGACTTATTAAAAAAATTATGTATTACTTGAAAAAATTACTATACAATTAAAGCGAGATTACAGTAGCAACAATTTATCTTGAAAGGTGCAAGTTATGATGAGAAGGAAGAGTTACAATAGCCTTGCAAACTTGATAATGGTTTGTCACTCACACTTTTCAAGATAAATACAAGTCAATGAATGACTTAATTGGTTGTCCAAACATTTATAACAACATTAATTAACGATGATGACTTCAATACCCAATGATTATGGTTTGCTTAGTACAAGTGCCCAATGGTTTTATGGATGAATTTAGGCCTGTTAAGAGCTATGACAATGGTTGTAATAACAGTTATGACAGCGGTAACACCTTCAGAATTTTCACTCTAAAAAGGCAATTTAAACATACAATTTAACACTTATTGATAGTACCTTGCCTTATCCAAATTCTGGGATGACTTAGATGGTTAGTAGGCTACTACAAGATGCAAAATCATAGCTATAGTAGTGATTATGACAACATCAAATTATTTGTTAGTATTTCTAGACTAGGTTAGTAAATTAGTAGAGTACAAGGTGAAAGAGTTTGAGTATCAAGTGAAGGAGTTTGAGTTGAGTATTGTCAAGAAGTAAGAGAAGATTACTAGTGCCTCCAAGGGTAACGGAGTCAAGGTGGATGGCTTCTTCTAAGGTTGCAAATCAATTGATGACGATGCACAAAAGTCTAAGAGGGGAAAAGGCATAGGAGAAGTAGTAACTTAAGCCCCCCTATGCTTTGACCTCAAGAAACAAGATGCTAGGGTGTAGGAAATTCTAGGCCCTAGTGCCTTGCTATCCTTAGCCTTCTTATGCAACAATAACCGAGTCCAAATCCTTAGAGTTCTAGCAATTTAGGGCTCTAGGGTTTCACTAGTTACTAGATCAATTCAATGAAAAGCTTGGCAAATAAAAAGTAAGAAAGTAGCAATTTAAGTTTCTTACTTCAAGCATTAAGTATACCATGAAATTCCATAATCTTGTATGAACAAATAAAACCATACAAAAAACCATTCAATACATGAAAAAATCAAGATTTTACTTACTTGCACCAAGAATAATCATGAGAATACCATGCAAGATCACCACAAAAATTCCAAGATTGATCGAATTTGCAAAAAATAGCCTTAAACAAGAATGGTGCCTCACAATTTCAGCCAATAACCCTCATCGGGGAACAAATTTCAGACCTCTTGTCTCAAATGAAAAGTTGTGATGTGAAAATGAGAGTACTTTATGCTTATTTATACAAAATTTTGACCTTAAATTAATTTTAGGTCAAAAATAAGGTCGACCTAGTCAATTTACAATAAAATTCAATTTTGACATAATAACAATTAATTTGCATCTAGAAACACCTCCAAGGGTGATGTCATGCCCCTCTAGGGTGACGTTGAGCCCTAAATGTGGAACACTGAGCTAGAAAAGTGGGGCGGTTGGCCTTTAGAAGCCCCAAATGATGCCCACACGTGCCACTAGGCTCACAAATTCTTCCAAAATGAAACCCTAGCTCTGGATGACATCTAGGGCTATGATGGTGACGTCCATGGCCCTCAAGGGCTAACGTCCATGTGGGAAGAGCAAGGTCCCACTAGGTATAGGTCTATCAGGGTGCCTCCAAAGGCCACATCCTTCTCTCTCCTGATACAAGTCTTCAATTTCTTCCTACCCCTAGCTGGGGTTTCAACATTCGTCTTTGGGCTTTAAGCCACATGAAGGTCCGAGCTACTCATTCCCTCATGTGAACTTGTCCACCGGAAAAGGTCCTACAGCAACAATAAGTACGCCCTCTGGGGTTTTATAAGTCACAGGGATCATAACATGTAAATAACATCCAATAATTAAATTACCCAAACATGTGCATCAAACCCCCCTTAACCTAGATAAATTCTCAAAGACGTTATGCAATTTGACAAGTTAGGTTTGGAGAAGGTCTCAGGGTGTCCTATTAGGATAACCTCTCTCAAGTTTGGGGTGTTTCCCAGGTGGGATCTAGTCCAAGTCATGTAAGTGTATGAGGTGGCATGGGGTACATGTAATAACAGGGAAATGTAAAGTCTTACCTGTGGGTGCCTTTGTGGAGGGTGAGTTGCACCTTGTCATAAATGCAATTGTTTCCTAGCCCATTCATTGCCTTTTAATATTAACTTTATTTCTTTTTATATTTTTCTCTTGTGGGATCTAGTCCAAGTCATGTAAGTGTATGAGGTGGCATGGGGTACATGTAATAATAGGTAAATGTAAAGTCTTACCTGTGGGTTCCTTTGTAGAGGGTGAGTTGCACGTTTTCATAAATGCAATTGTTTCCTAGCCCATTCATTACCTTTTAATCTTAACTTTATTTCTTTTTATCTTTTGGTCTTGTGCTTCAAGGGAATAGTTGAGCGACACTGTCATGGCTTGATGACCAGAGGTGAAAACGTTATCCACAAACATTTAATGAAAATGAGAAGTTTGGCTCGTGATGAGACCCCCTTTCTCTTGGCTATTCCACCAAGAGCCACTACCCTGTTTTGGTGACCAGATAGGTGGTAGTGTCATATTGCTACATGCCCATGGTCATAATAGGTCAGCTCGTGATGAGACCTCCTATCCATCAACTAGTACCTTGAGTGTTTATGTATCTTATGGGTCCCCTTTTCTTATTGAGAAGCTTTTCATTGATTTATCGGGGATTGTTATTGGATTAATCGGTAAATGTGGACATAAACTGATCTCCCTAGATCCACCTAGATCTAGAACAAAACAAGACAAGACATGATGCTTTCCATAAGCTCTAATCATTGAATTTAATATCAACAAGAGATGAGCGACATACCGTTTAAATATCACTTCCTTGTATCTTTTTAGTTCTCGCTCCACTCCGGTGCTCCTGTGATATTAGACCTGCAAGGGAACACAAGCCAACCAAAGTGAAAGAAACAATAGTATATTCAATGAAAACTTATGTATGTGATCAAGGAATCATACAATAAAACGAGAATGGTTTTATGGGAAAGAAACATGTCACTGCATTATATTAAGTAAAAGTGGAAGATACAACCAAACAACCTTGATGTTGCAAGGTCCCCTTTCAATGGCCCTTTGCTCCAACACACACACTTGCTCTAAACTTGCATGAAGAAGATCCATAATAACTTGATGAACTGAAATGAAGCCCTCAAGCATGAACTAAAGTAGAATTCCTCACACAATTCTTAGCCTATTCAACCTTCATTTACCTTAGCCTTTTCCATGAGAAATCCCTCTCCATATAGGGGATAGAGAGATGGTTAAAGAGATTAGGATGATCCCACCAAATCAGAGAAGCGAGTAAGATCCCATCTATTCAGAAGCCACCTCATCTTCTAGAAGATCCCCTTCTAGAACTTTCATGAACCTCGACCTTTTATTAGTCTTTTAGCATTGTTGCACCCTAGCTATAGGACAACCTGTGACGATGTCGCAAACTAGTTTCAGGGAAGAGGGAAACGATCAAGAATCGCCACATCCTATGTATAGTGCAGCTTGCGGCGATCTTCTTTAATAAGGTTTTTTAGAAGAGGAAGCCAGACACTTTTCTTATGAAGGAAGGCTCTTTTGGCAACATGAAAACATGTTGTAAAAGGATCACTGGGGTGACCAAAATAATGTGTAACAGAATTCCCCCCAAAGTATGAGGCTAGAACTCATGACAGCCGAAATACTTTGTAGAATGTGTGTGTGTCGGAAATAAGTAGCACACCAATCGGGAACCTGCAAAAAACCAAGCATATGCATAATATCATACCATTTCTGAGGTAGGCATTCCCATTCTCAGACTACAAATGATTTAGATCATAAATCTCAGTCATGAACACCAATCATACGCTATGGATCCATGTCACCAAGAATCTGCATAGCCACCAAGAATACATTGTGGATCTATGCTCTAGAAAACTCAAATTTGGACATAGCCACAATACATACAAAGTTGATCTATCTGTCAATACAAATCATAAATACTCCATCGCAACCTGGACCAAAATGATGACATCCAGGGTCTTCAATCCCTTCATTCGTAAGTACAAATCTAGCCATGCGATTACAGGTGCTAATGTCGAACATGGTAGAAACCACTTGATTACCGACCCTCGATGAAAACCGTTAACAAGTGCGAGGGAAATCACCATTGATGTGAATGACTCCCAAGGTACCTTAGTACAATCCAATGAATGTGAATAAATGAGTTGAATTCGAACACTCGATGGAATCTTTCGTTCAGGGGTCAATGATGTGAACCCACTGTCGAAAGCGAAGAAACCTGCCATTGAGGCATGCAGACTCTAAGGTACTAAATAATTTCTAAGTCTTGTTTCCGAATAATGAGTTGAAGTCGACAAGAACAGAATCATCACAGGAGGGCCTTGATGTATCCCCCATCAATGACATGAAATAAGTAACATATTTAAGGTAGATCAAAGTATGAAAATGATTTTAAACTGACACAGGGAAGGCTGACATGGTAGGAATTTATAACTGCAGATGGTCGACTCGATAGAGGGATTTTTTATGGTTGCACTTCTCTTGAACATATGAATGACACGAAATTGGTCTTGGAAGCATTGACTCAAGGATGACCCAAGATATGAACTTGCAGAAGGACAAATGAGAGACAAATGGATTTCCCAACCCGAATACAATGATGAAGGGGGTGTCATGTTCAAGAGAAACTATTACTGCCACTAACACAAATACAGAGACACATTTCTTTCCCAAATTTTCCCCCACCATTTCTGGTGAGTACCTCTTTATTTTTACGCAAGCTTGAGGAGGATAACATATTCTTGTTGATGTAATCTCATCCTTCAGATGAGTCCCTCGGAGTATTTTTAATGAACCTTAAGAAGGAGAGGTTCGGTCCCATACGGGCCTTTCGATGTTTGTTTAATGAGTCCAAAGAGAGAAAACTCATGGGTTTTTCATGTTTTAGACAGTCTAAAAAACACTTAAAGAAAAATCCACAAGGTCCTTTTTCATAAATTAATCTGACGAGACTGAAAAAGTGATAATCTACCGCTCGTCAAATGTTTTCTTCAAATAGTTTTACGACTATGAAAAGAACAAATTTGCTTGGCATTCTTTTCATGTTTAGAGAGTTTGAAAAGAGCTTAAAGAGAACTCCAGAGGGTTCCTTTTTCGTGTAACCTTTACGAGTCCGAAAAAGTGATAAAAGTCTACTCGATTGCGTTCTCAATGACTTACGAACATGAGAACGAACAAATATTGAGCTCGAGGTTTTTCCTGAAAAACCCAAAAAGTATATGTACATGCGACAAATGTAAAAACAAACCAAAAATGTATCTGTGTTTCATCGTTTTCACTCCTATATTTCTCTCCTGCAAAAAATCAAACACTTGCAATGTTGTTAGAACATTAGGGTTTAGGTGAAATGCATAAAATAATAAAAAATATAAATGGAAAAGTAAAAAAGTTAATAAATATGGGTAAAAACTTCTTTTTTACCATTCCATTGTTATTCCACCCAAACCTGGTTCCAAAACCCCCATTTTACCTCAAACTTCCACTGCGGATTGCGGGAGGCACGATCAATCATTTTGCGAATGGTCTTCGTTGAATAGGTAATATTCTTGTCCTCTTCACTTTCCTTATATCGTACCCTGTGACGATCTAGGTTTTTTGCAAGCGACCCTATGGCTGGCCTACGGTGATCCCTCACTGTGTGGATGCCTTCGCTCACAGCATGCACAACTCAAAAACTTCTTAAGAGATGTTTAGCCAATAAAAATCTCTAGGGAGGCAAATAAAGATACTTGTGGTTCCAATGAAGGTTTTTGACAGTCAAAATGTTGGAATGGAGGGAGAGAGAGCATGAGGATGAGGATTACTTCGCCAACAATGACTCGGGAATAGTTAATGCCCTCCGACAGTGTGGGCTACTAAAATTCTTCAATATCCAGGGCATGAGGGCCCAATTCAGGTTGCTCGAATATTTAGTCCACATGTGGGATGTGGACCAGCAGGTATTCTATGTGGGAGCCCACATAATCACTCTAGATATCGAGGATATCTATTTTTTGATTGGGGTTGTCTTGTCATGGATCCTGTGTGACATTGACAAGCAGCAGGGGTGGTGGTTTGCCGATGAAAGAGTACATTCAGAAATATTGTGTACCAGATGCTGAGAGACGTAGCAGTAAGGTCGCTATTACGGAGGTCCAGGACTTACCCCTACAAACCATCATTTTCACCATCTCACGTATGGCAGGGAGTACATATCCTCATATGGCTCTTCAGAGCTATTTTTAGTATGTAGTGGAGTGCATGGAGCCCCGAGTCTTTAACTAGTGTGGTGGGGTTCTTAGGAGCATGAAAAAATAGTTGACCAAGTGTAGGAAAGTTGACCTGAAATAGTTCGGATACAGGTCGATTTCGGTGTCCTTCTTCCTGGAGTGGGTTCCACACTTGTGCCCATAAGTAGAGTGGGTCATACTGGCCCCATAAGATCCAAGAATGAAGAGGTGGTGTGACCTCATGGATCGGCATGTGACTGGTCCTATCGTCAAATATAATGATGTTTTTTTCGATTGGTTGAGGTCCCATATGCTTATGGTAGATGACTACGCATATGTTGGATTAGAATTTAGAGGTGATCCAGACTTGGTTCTTCCTAAAGGTTCTCAATGGGGGAACTTAGGTAAGAAGCACATTTTTCTTTTATAATGTTTTTGTAATTTTAAATATGAAATGTTTTTATGTTCTTAATCTGATGACTAATCAAAAATCTCTTTGACAATGCAGACATGGGACCTCACCGACCTCCAGGTTCATCCCTCATCCAGAGGCGAGGGGAGAGATTCGAGGTAGCAGCATTAGTCGTTGTTGAATACAAGGCTATAGAGAAAAACTTGGAGGGGTTGACGACGGATGTCCTGGATACCTCTATTGATGAGATCTCAAGACAATACCAGCACCACACAATGGGTGTATCTGCTTCTATGTCGACTGCTCCGTAGAGTAGCACAGGAAGTTGTATGTTATCGTGAGAAACATCTTTGATGATATATTTTTATATGAATCCATGTGCTTCACATTTTTGACATTTTGGTCTTCGGACAAAAACACTTTTGTAAAACTTTTATCGTTCTATATATATGAGGCTTCTACCAGATTACTTGCTTTATATACAAAATGTAATTGGATTTATAAGTGTCTCAAATGTATGTCTAACACATAATTAGCTAATGAATTTGTTAATGTATTTAGTGTAATATTCCCCAGTCAAACCAATTGTAAATGGAAATGCAAATGTACTTAAGTTGGTGAGTTGTTTGATATCATTTTTGTATGCACCTTTCGTGACATAGTGAGTGCATGTACTGCGCAGTAAAATGATGTAGTGTGCACATTCCAGAATACCGCGCGCAACATACTATGCGCATTGTATTGAGGCCCAGGAGCCTTTGTGTATATGATGTGTTTTATAGGCTGGTGAGCCAGTTATTATAAGTTGTGATGCTTATGTTTTGAATTATGCCATAGATCCTAGATGTTAAAGGCCAGTACGCCTATTTTTGTATATGTCTCATGATTAATATAAAATACATCGTTGCGTGCAGACCGACCACGATAAAAGAGTATGGGGGACTAAACTCCACTAGTTAGAGAAAGTGTGGGGGATAAAATTTAAGGAAAGGGCTAAGCTAGGGAGCTTAAGCCAAAAAGGAATATGATATTAATATTTCTTAAAGTATAAATTATGGATAATTATTTTATCCTAAGTTCCAAATTTGGGGACAAGTGGGCCAAAGTAGCTCCCAACATGACAAGTGTCAAGTTGGGCACATGCATACATATTATTGGGACTTAGTTCATTTCCGAACATTCTTTCCATCATTTCATCCATCATTCATTCATCTAGTCAATCATCCATGAGCATGCACACACCCATTGAGTTATCCTTCATATCTTCATGACTGTACCTGAACCTATATCTAGAGCCATTTTGTGTTGGTGAATCTGGTTAGTTTGGGAGCTGGACTAAAGAAGTGGGTTGTCAAGCCCGTGGGATATTGAAGAGGCAAGTTGTTAGTCCCGTGACCAATTCTCTGAGTGAGATAATTGCTAGGAATTGATTTCCTGAAGGTGCTAAACTGCAACTACAGTGCTCTGAGACTTCTTGTTCGACCTGTTGCTGAAGCCCGGAAAGGAAGTGGGGCAGCCGAAGGACTGTTGAGCAGATAAGGGGCACACTTCCTGGGTGGGACAGGAATGTGGGGAATGAGGGACTGTAGGTTTTTAGTTTGATTTGGAACCTAAGACTGATTCGTTCATGTTGTCCATGAGCCATTAGCCTGGTTAGGAATCCCTTTACCCGGGTGGAGTTTAGTCCTAGCTCGGGGGTGACTCACTGTTGAGAGTGATGAACAGTGTGGTCTAAGGTTTGGAGGTTCATGGAAGGTTTGCATGCAGTTTCTGATATTATTACAAAGATAACTGCCAATTGTGTGATAAATTTACATGATGCATTGTTATTTACGTGTTTATTTTTATGGGTTTATCTTATGCACGGTTATAACTATCTATATGTTTATGGGTATTTCCTGTATATGTTTACTTTTATTTCCATGTGAATTTGTGCATTTTCATATGTATTTGTATGTTTAAGTTTTATATATATGTTTCCACAAGAGCTCTGTGTGTATATATATTTTAATTGCATGCAGTGTGAAAAATTCATGTGGCATAGCTCAGTTGGGTGTTGGGTATGTTACAGTATGTTCCGCAGTGAGAGAATGAAAGTGTTCTCTCATGTACCGTAGCCCGGCCTGGGTGGTCGAGGGCACTACATTTAGACATCTAGGAATGTGTTGATATTCAGTGTAATCAAAATGACGCTCCAAGAGGAGAATTCATAAATATACCCTTAACAAAGTAGAACTTCGGATAGCGTAGACATTACTCAACAGTAGTACTACTAACTGCGAATCGAGTCGTATGACAAGATGATAGATTCCAAGTGAAACAACGTCGGTCAAAAATTTGATGACTGCACTGTATTCTGTGATATTGTTAGTTGCAGGACCAAGGTAAACACCATGTAGACTGATTAATTTGTTCGTAGGTGCGTAGATTTCCCAAGCAATAGATGCTAGGTTCTGAGTACTATGACTAGCACCATCAGCGAAGCCAATGTAGGGTAGTGAAGACACCGACATCTGGAAACCAAGCACATTGCAAGGTAAGCAGTTGGGGTTCGAAACCAAACAACGAAAAAGCACACCAAAGTAGCACACAAGAGTATGATACAATAAAAATACAAGCACTCATGCAAAAATGACTTAAGCATAGTACTTCTTCAAGTAAAGCCCATTTATGGGTTCGCTCAAAGGAATGCCATCATAATCCACTAACTCATAAGATCCCTTCTCCAACACTTGTTTGACAATATTAGGGCCTCACCACATAGCCTCGAATTTTCTGACCCCTAGTAAATCACGATCTTGTTCGTAGAGGAGAACTAGATCACCTTCAAAGAAAACACGTGGCTTGACATGTTTGTCATATTGGGCTTTAACATGTTTTTTCTGAGTTTCAATAACCAGGGCGGCATCATGATGAGTTTCATCT
Source organism: Picea glauca (assembly GCA_000966675.3). Classification (NCBI taxonomy): domain Eukaryota; kingdom Viridiplantae; phylum Streptophyta; class Pinopsida; order Pinales; family Pinaceae; genus Picea; species Picea glauca. Next base: position 437,223 of record JZKD02S1903178.1, read on the forward strand.
AATTGCATCAAATACAATATATGTTCCTCTTCAACAAAGGTGTTTGGGAGAAGTTCAACGGCTAGTTTCAAAGATGGTATCTCACATTCAATCGACAAAACCACTTTGATACCATAAACTAACTGGAAAGTTGTGAACCCGGTGGCAGTCTTGACAGATGTCTGATAGGCCCATAATGTTGAAAACAACATCGTATGCCAAATTGTCTTATGAATTCCTATCATCCGTCAAAGCATAGTAATAAGGACTTTATTTATTGCTTTGACCTGGCCATTGGCCTGTGGATAATAGGGGGTTGAGTTTTCATGCCGAAGACCCAACTTTTTAGTAAGTTTGAACATCATAAAATTTTGAAAATGACTACCGTGATCAGTAATGATAGCTTGGGGGACACCAAACCAAGTAATGATATGATTGAATATGAACAATGTTGAAGTTTTCCCATTTTTATCGAATGTAGGCATCGCCTTGGCCCATTTAGTGAAATAATCCACAACTATAATGATGTATCCATGCCCCCCGAATGAGTGAGGGTTACATGTCATGAAGTAAATGCCCCATTTAGCAAACAATCTGACATAAACTACAGGGTGTAAAGGAGCAGGATGAGATCTTATCTTGTTATTATAGGTTTGGCAAGCATGGAAGTTTTGGATGGCAGTAATACAGTATTTAAATAGAGAAGGCCAGAAGTACCTTGCTCATAAGATATTTTGGGCAGTGGAATACCCAGACATATGACCGCCACATGCTACAGAGTGACAATCATTCAAAGCTTTCTCAGACTCATCATAGGTGAGACATCATCAGAAAATAGAGTCAATACCACGGCGATAAAGAGTATCACCAAGAATGATGTATTGATGGGCTTGATACCATATACGATGACGATCCAGACTAGAAAGGTCAAGCCAGAAAGTTCGAGTCTAGAGATATATTATAATATCTCTGTACCATATGTCATCAGAACTTATCAGAAAAAGGGATTTGTTAGGTAAGGAATCCTCTACCACATTTTCTGTCTCAGTGGAGGGAAGGTCACATATCAGTTCGGCAAAAACCAAAGATTTCTTAGACTTAGCGCGTTCGAATTCTAAGTCAAACTACTGAAGAATCACTATCCACTTGGAGTAATTTCCCCCCAGCAATTTTTGAGTGAGGATATGTTGCATGGGGTTGCAATCGAAAATAACAGTGGTCCTGCATAGTAGGATATAATGACGAAAATGTTGGTCATCTTGAACAGTTGCCAAGGCCAGTTTCTCCACATCTAGGTATTTGGCTTCGGTGGTCGTGAGACTCTGAATCAAATAGTAAATTACATGTGAACTTTCTTTAAGGAAAGTTTCAAAGCTTCGAAGGCTTTGTTGGTAGTATCGTCCCATACAAACTTGTGACCTTTATTTAACAGTCGAGCAAATCCTAGTGTTAACTCGACATAATTGGGAATGAATCGACGCAAAAAGTTTGCCTTCCCTTGCAAACTTTGAAGCTGGCATAGTGTGGAAGGAGGAGGTAGATTAAGGATAGCCTCAACCTTCAAGGGGTCCACCCTAATTCCATGAATTGACACAATAAAACCCAGAAATCGGCCAGACTCCACACAAAAAACACATTTGCGTGGGTTCAAACGTATACGATAGAAACGACAGCGAAGGAAATTGGCTCGGAAATGGGTCAGGTGATCTTGAAGACGCGTGGAATGCGTCGGTAGATCATCGAGATACGATTGGATGATGTGCTTGATATCATGAAAATCATAAGACATTTGCACCAACATTCTTCAAACCGAAAGGAAATTTCCGGTAGGCAAAGGTACCCTAAGGAAAAATGAAAGCAGTCTTTTGTTGATCCGCGGGTAAAATATTAATTTGATTATAGCCGGAGAAATCATCCATTAAGGAGAATATTTCACTCTCGGCGCAATCGTCGACAATATGGTCAATGAAGGGGGTTGGATAATTGTCCTTAGGACAATCTTTATTGATATCCCTATAATCGACACATACAGAGATCGTGTCTTGTTTTTTATTTACCAGAACTAGATTGGATACCCAATCGGTTAAAGCCACAGGATAGATAAAGCCAGCCTTAAGAAATTTTTCAACTTCAAGATTGATAACAATGACTTTAAGAGGGTGGACTGGGCAAAGTCTCTGCCGGATGGGTTTAGCGTCCGGGTAGATCTTAATTTCATGCACAACGATATCGGGATCAATACCCGACATCTCTTCATAGCTCTAGGTGAAAACGTCATGAAATTCTTGAAAAATGGATTTATAAGTGGCAACCTCATCGGTGGAACATGAGGCTCTGATGTGAACATTTTCAACGACTCCAGTTTTAATGGATATGTCAAGAGGAATGGTGGGTGAAATGTTACTCAGGTTCCCTTCATATAGCACGTCGTGTGTTGACTTGGGAACAAAGGAAATGACAACAACGGTCGACGAAGTCGAAATCCGTTGGTAACTCTCCATGGTGTGCTGCTCTAGGAAGATAATGGAATGATGATGTCCATTGTGCCATGGGGTGTCTTCCATAGACATGAATGACATGATAATCTCATCGCTAGGAAAGATCACGTGAAATGGATTGAGAAATGAATCATAGAGAGAGGGAGTAGAAGGGTTTGTTGATTGAATGGTCTAATAAGCAGATTCAACTGAACTTAAGGGAATTTGTTCACCATAGTGAAGATAATCACCAGGGTTAGGTACTATCCATGATTCATGATACACAGGGGTTTCGCGAACAGAGGTGGAAATCATGTTGATTGAGGCAACAAAAGGAGGTGGAATATCAGGTGGTGGGATTGGGAATCTACCCATCAAAGTGGAATCTTTTAGAAGATCCACACCAACATTCTCTTACCCAGGAGGTGTCTTCGAGATAAAGGGTACATTGCTAATATGAGGATCAGAATTAAAAAAGGCCAGTTGGTCTACAATAATGACCTTTCCTTAGTGTGGAAAACGTACTACATGAAAAAGGGTAGACACAACTGCATGCATGGAATCAATCCAGTTGTGGCCAAGTAAGAGGTTATAATCAAGAGGCGCATCAAAGACCTCAACCTCGACATTGACGGATTTTCCTTCCAACGTAATAGACAACGAGGGAAGAACCTCGTAGGGTTTAAAACTAGAACCATTGAAGGCCTTAAGTGTGTTGTGTGATTCAGTGAGGGGAGGAGAGCCAATGGCTTTCGAACAAGTAATAAACATAACACATGTTGAGTCTCCCTTGTCAATAATGGTTCTACAGTTGTTCTCTACAACAACTTGGATCTGAAAAACTAACTGAGGAGGTAGCCTTGCAATGTGATCTTCCAGGTCAAAGATTATCAAATTTGTATCTGTGGGATCAATTCCACCAATGGCCTTTAACAGTGCCTTCCATTGAGCAGGACAACTTTGAAGGACTTCGAGAGCTGACATCGTGGAGGGTGCTTGCGCAAGGTCTTCTACAATACTATAGTTTTGAGCAGCAAGCACATGAGGATTAAAGGAAGACTTCCGAACAATGCCCTTTGGAGGAGGGCGGAGAACTGTATCAAGACCCGGTCATTCGAGATGAAGAGGATCATTGGGAGGTGAATTTGAGGTAGTCGGTTGAACCAATGAAGGTGGAAAATCATACTTTATCCTTTGAAGGAGAGTAATCTTTGGCCCGAGTTGTGATTGCAACGTCATTCCATTTAGAATCACCAGTACACATAAGAACATATGAAGTGGTGGAAGGATAAGGTTGGTCATGAATGACCAATTGGGCTTGCTGTTGAGAAGGGAAAGGTTGTGACAAAATGACAGGTGTGGGAGGCTTTCTAGTTCCTTGAAGGAATTTAGTGACCTCAGCAAGTCTTGGACACTCTTTCGTGTAGTGATCCTCACCACAGATAAGGAAAGGATATCGAGGTTTACGCTTATCCTTGTCATCAGCAAGTTGCGTTTTGGGTTTTTTAGATTGCAGATTATTACTTTTATCCTCCTTATTCTTACCCTTTCATTTTTTTGATTTATTTTTACTGGCAGGGGTAGACTGAACTGAATTAACCTCAGAAGTTTTGTTGGTGGAAAGATTAGGAGTCAGAGCATCTTGAACATTAGAAGCATTAAATTTGGGGTTGGTGTGAGGGGCATGCATGGATTGATTTTACGCATGAAAGGTGCCAATCACACCATCAACGGCATGAGAAGCTGCTGGGGTTGTTGAGGTAGCGGTGGTAGAAGGGAGATGAGAGTCAGGGATCAAGTCATAAAGTGTGCCCATCTGTGAATAAACGAGATCTAGGTATTGAGCACGACTAATTGCCTGCTCTTCAGTGAAAACTCCACCCATGGAAACATCACAAGCGATTTTACCAATGAGTGATTTGGTGAACCACTCATCCAATAGTTGATCATGAAGGTTGATTTTGATCAAACGACGTCTTCTTCTCCACTCATGAATGTGATCAGAAGTATGAGTGGCAGAAGATTGCTTAAAGGAACTCAAAATTTCGGTTCCTGTCTCATAACAAGTTGGAAATTGGTAATGCGTGAGGAAAACCATGGCCAGGGTATTAAAGTCGTGAAAGAAGCCTCACGGTAATTCAATGTACCACTTTGCTTCCGAACCCGTGAGAGTTCCCTGGAAGATTCATAACCTAATGGAGTTGTCCATCAATGAGTTAGACGAACACCAAAGGTGGAAAGTCATAACATGACTTTTTGGATCTTCTCCCTGTCGATCATCAAACTTGGGAATATCAGATGGTAATTTGGCCAATATGACGAGCCAATGGGGACAATGTAATATAGGATCATTCAAGATCCTAGACAAATCGGGTAAATCCAAAGTGGATAGAAAAGGCAACTGCCTATTCACTTGAGGATACTGGTGACTTTGGGGAGGAAGTCCCGTCGGTATGCCAGTAGGACCGTAAGAAGTCTGCACGTAAGTAGAGAGTCCTGACAAATTTGTTTGGGGAGGATTTTGAGTCATGTAGCCGGCATGGTTCGGTTGAGTTGGAATGTTTCCTTGGGAAGGAACATTCGGCTAGAAGTGTGAACCCCAAGTAGGATTCAGGGAACCTGGATATGGTTGGCAAAGATTGGGAGGTACAAAAGAGTTAACTTGAGAATGTTTCCCCCCAAAGAGTTGTGAATTTCCTTGGAGAGGAAGAATCCAAGGTACAGGTGTAGTTTTCCTGTAAACTGGGTTATGAGTGCCAACATGGGGTTGCCCCCCAAATTGAGGTTGGGCTCCATATTGAGGTTGTATGCCAATATGGGGTTACCACCTGACCTGAGGTTGTGCCCCAAATTGAGGTTGTCCCCCAACTTGTGGTTGTGCCCCAGTCTGAGCTTGTCCTCCAAAAGGAATATGAAAACCAGAAGTGATAGACGGACCAATGCCCCCAGGTGGGTTGGAGCCACTAAGGCTAGGATAATTATCCCCTTCAAACAAAGGTCGAAGAGGGACATACGGCCCTCTGGAAGGGTTCTAGGTAGGTGTGGAAACAAAAGCAGCAGTAACATTATACCCAGGAGGAACAAAAAATATTTTCCCTCCGGATGGATTCTGGGTAGGGATGACGATGGAAGTATTCAAAGTGTGATACCCAGGGGGAAGTGATGGGATAGGTCTAGAAGGAAGTGGTGTTCCAATGGGATCTTGATTAACCACCACATTTCTAGTAGGAATAGTCATAGCGTGTGGAACCATAGTAGAATGGGCCATCTGGAAAGAAACGATCGAGCCAGGACCAACTGACTATGTGTCTGGAATGACGGTGATATTGCTAGTTGTACCAGAAAAGTGGTCTAAAGGTACCTTGTAGGTAACAGACGTTTTGGGAAGTTTTGATACAATAGGTGAATTAGGACTCGCCCCTAAGTTGTCGTAAAGATCTCGCATAGTGTGAGGCAGGGTTCTAAATGCTTCACTAGAAAGAAGGGGATTCTCTACTCCAGGGCCTGTGCCATGTCTGATAGGTACTTCAAAATTTTCGTCAACAACTATTTCTCCAGATGAGTTCATCAAGAGCATATGTGGATTTCGTATAAGACTCAATGCAGGATTGATGGGGTGGCGAAAAGCCTCTAAGGAATCTGAAATAATTCGAAATCCTTCCAAGGAGTGCATGCTTCCAACTTTCGAAGCAATTTTGTGATCGACCACTCCCTCGGGAGAGCCTTCCGGTGAGTTAGGAGGTAAGGGTTGGTAATCTTATGGATTTTTCGAGGGTAACCCTTGCATCCTACATGAATGGAGAAGGTCGATGTTGCTCGATCTAAGTAAAGAACGGAAGAAATCTATGGCCGACTAGAGAAAACAAACAACACTCACTAATAAAATCTAGGAATCAAACCAAGCAAACAAAACCTTCTTACTTCAAAGTCACTAGTTGGTGATGAAATCCAATGTCATGAAATCAAGACAAGAAGGGGTTGGGATAAGCAGGTGGAAACATTACATTGATGACCTGCTTAACGGACTTACACCCTGGTGCAAGCTCCCACACATAATCATGGGTATACCCTCCAAGGAACCCGAGTGAGTTTGGCCAACATCGATTCCAAGTACCATGAAGACTTGCCCCTCCACAGTCACCTCGTGTAAAGACCCTAAAGAGATAGGCTACTAAGGTTACCAACTACAACAATGATGCCTGGGGAAACAATCAATAGTCTGATCCACGTGCAAAGGTAGGGTATCTAGCCCGAAATCAACTTGAAAGGATTCCACTCATCATTGTGGGTATACCTTCAAGCGACTCCCATAATACACGCAATCTCTACACCAAGACTAACAAAGCAGGGTGAGTATATTTTCCAGTCTCAATGCGACCTCAAGTTTGACCCTTGTGTGAGAAGGGCTTCCCAGGACAAAATGTAGCAATTGGATTTGAACTCTCCCTATCACAAGATACTATTGTGTGTTTTGATGCTTTGGAGAGTGTGCCTCACAACCTATTCCAAAGTGCTATCCTCGCTAATGTTGGTGTAAAATATCCCTAGAAAATAAAAGGTACTAATTAAATTTTAGATTTACGTTGTATTCTAGAGGTTGTTTCTTACTCAAAAGGGAGATGGAAATGAAACCAGTGTCGTATGAGACCTTGACCCAATAATATTCAAGAAGAGATGAATGATGCAATCTTTCAGTTCAATGAACTCTAATTACAATAGGGAGAAGGTTTTTCTTTTGAAGCATGAAATCTATGAAATGCAATTTCTTATTCTTGAATGAACACAATTCCAAACAATCATAAGGTATCAAATTTCCCAATTTTCTCTCTTTAAAAAAAAATTGAATGCAATTTTTTTTCTTATGAGCGATTACTAAAAAGAATAGATGACTTTAATTCTTCCTTTCCAAAACCAAATCAGAGGTATAAGGAAGAAGGGAAAATGTAATCAAAGAAAATAGATACACTCAACAAAATACCCAAATCAAACTTTCAAAGAAGATAAAAATGAAGATGACAAGAAAGTGTTTCGCCAAACGTAAACGAAAATATTTTCCAATCAATAAGGAATCGAGAAAATGTAAAACAATACAAAGATTATATCCTTGTTGACAAAAATCAAAAAGTAAAAATCTTGCAAAATGACAAAGAAAGACTTTAAATCCCTGAAAACCATTCAACATCAAGTCTTAAACTCAGAAAATAGTTAGATACTGGCACCAAAAGTTCATTCCAGGTGATCAAAGAAAAACTGGGTGATAGAAGACAAAAACTCCCAAACAAACAAATCCTACAGGAAACGTCGTAGCTCAGTAGTAAGGTACAGTGCGACGAAAAGAGGTCTTCGTAGGCTAGCTATAGGACAAAATGCGGCGATTCCACACTGATTTATACAGGCAAGATGCAGCGATCAAGGAACGTCGCAGGCCATATATCGGGTATAGTGCGGCGATATCTGTAAATAAGGAAAAATTGGACAAAGGACAAAGAATCTAAATGAACTTTTAGACCCAGGGAGTCTAGATGGATCACCCACAGACTCAGAGACTGGATTTAAACGAAACGATGTAGGCAAAAAGAAAATGGACAACAAAAAACCAAAAACAAGTCGTATCCCCAGTATGGTCACCAATTTTGTTATTGGATTAATCGGTAAATGTGGACATAAACTGATCTCCCTAGATCCACCTAGATCTAGAACAAAACAAGATAGAACATGACGCTTTCCCTAAAATCTAATCATTGAATTTACTATCAGCAAGAGACGAGCGACATACGTTTAAATATCGCTTCCTTGTATATTTGTTGTTCTCGCTCCACTCTGGTGCTCCTATGATATTGGACCTGCAAGGGAACACAAGCCAACCAAAGTGAAAGCAACAATAGTATATTCAATGAAAACTTATTTATGTGATCAAGGAATCATACAATAAAACAAGAATGGCTTTATGGGAAAGAAACATGTCACTGCATTATATTAAGTAAAAGTGGAAGATACAACCAAACAACCTTGATGTTGCAAGGTCCCCTTTCAATGGTCCTTTGCTCCAACACGCACACTTGCTCCAAAATTGCATGAAGAAAATCCACAATAATTTGATGAACTAAAATGAATCCCTCAAGCATGAACTGAAGTAGAATTCCTCACACAATTCTTAGCCTATTCAACCTTCATTAACCTTAGCCTTTTCCATGAGAAATCCCTCTTTATATAGGGTAAAGAGAGATGGCTAAAGAGATTAGGATGATCCCACCAAATCAGAGAAGCGAGTAAGATCCCATCTATTCGGAAGCTACCTCTTCTTCTAGAATATCCCCTTCTAGAACTTTCGTGAACCTCGACCTTTTCTTAGTCTTTTAGCATCGCCACACCCTATCTATAGGACATCCTGCGACGATGTCTCAAACCAGTTTTAGGGGAGAGGGTGGTGATCAGGCATCGCCACATCCTATGTATAGTGCAGCCTATGACGATCTTCTTTAATAGGATTTTTTAGAAGTGGAAGACAGTCAATTTTCTCATGAAGGAAGGCTCTTTTGGGAACATGAACACATGTTGTAAAAGGATCACTGGGGTGACCAACATAATGGGTAACAGGGATCCCTGGGCAAATAATATCAAAGGTTTCAACATTGGATTTTAACTCTTTCCAACTACTTTTACCCTCTAGGCCTTTATCCCCTTCTTCCCACGAGGTAAGGTACAACCCTTCCTAGTGTATCCAATCCCAATGCCCAAACAAGTGTAAGGGAGATGATAGGAATAAAGATGGAAAGTGGTAAGTATGGAGGAAGCAAACGATGACTTTTCACAGACCCACCCAGTGAAAACCCATCCTAAAGGGAAATCAACTTACTAGGGAACCATGTCACCCTTCCAAGTATGAACGAGGAAAAGAGCATAATTTCCAAGAAAACGTCATGAAATGAAGAAGGATTCAATATAACATATTCAAGTGCTTCAAAAATTAGAGTGATACATACCATGATACCTGGACTCATTACCTCATGGAGAAAGACTCACTATTACTTCAGGACCAGGTTGGTGGCATGGATACTGTCGTTGGTGATAAATGGACTGCACTGAAGAAAAGAGGGGCCTTCTGAGGCCATGTTCGAGTCGTTTGACTCTCGGTACTCCATGTCTAGGATCTGTGGCCTCGAGATGTGATCTCCTTAGTTATCCCTAGGCTAGGGGATAACATCTAGCTCCAACTTAGGTACATGTGCTCACCATAGAGCGCATGAGAACCTCAACATCTCTGGTATGACATGTTCCTGCTAAATCTTAACAAAATATATCAGTAATCCTTAGGGTGGTGATATCACCCCTTTATCCATATATGATAAAAAACATATCTAGTCTAACATATGATTATGAGCATACATATATACATAATGAATCAAGACAATATGAAAATGCAACTACAACTATGCTAATCATGATATGCAAATGGTATATATAATGGATGCAAATGCCTACCTACCTCTACTTACCTGTTGGTTGAATGTTAGGTGTAGTCATATAACCAGTGAAACCATCCTAGCAATACCTCATAATACCTTCCTTTGTGCTTCATCATAAACCAAAACAATGTCAATTCAAGAACAAAAGTAACATGAGTTAGAGAATACATCATATCATAGGAAATCGTAAAGTCTAGCTCATGGAGGTGGGAGGGGGGGACAAAATTATGCCAAGTTACACTTCTAGGAAAGTGCTCAATCTGTTTTAGAAAGGGACCGTGAAAAATAAAAGGCCCAAAATACGGACTCAAAGAGTCTGAAGGTTGGCTACATTGGACGTCATCACATCTTGAGGTCTGGGAAGGGACTAGCAAGAACCTAGAGGATGATTGGCAATTGTTTTGGGGAAATTTGAAAGACTGAGATAACAAACTTCTTCTTAAGGTATTCAACCTACCCTTGAATTCTAAAATAAGGCTCTGACCTAGAGAAAACTTGGGAAAAGGGACATGTTTCCCAACTGCATCCTTAGTGACATAACGATGTAAAGTAATCGAAGGGAGCTGGAAAACCTTGTCACAAGTATCCTTCTTTAGGCACACAACGTCCTTACCCTGATCAAGATTTGAGCACAACGGTGGTTGATAATCTTCTTCATAGAATAAATCCAAGTGCTCAAAGGAATACTCATCAAAATCCTCAAGGTATGACCAAAAATCGTCAAGAGAACATAGAACTGGGTCATCCTTGGGTGCTTGGAAAACATCTGCAACTACAACATCTTCTTGTTGCCAAATGTCAAAATTAGTAGTAACCTCATATGATAGTTGTAAAGGAAACATTTGGAAATGACCCTCAATGTCGTAAATGGGATCCCCATCATACCCAATCACATCCCATTTATGTTTCCCGACATGTATGAACTCATCAATATTATCAGCCATGTCATTACATTTATCATAACATGAAGGGCTTAAAACATCCAAGAGCTCCTCTCACAATTATTCACTTTCCAAATCACAAAACAAAGCATCTTCAAAATCTTGGAAAGGGAAACAACTTACCGTATTCGTTTCTTCTTGTGCAGGAGCATCGAAGACTTGGATGGCTTCATCAAATGGAAGAGCAAGCATCAGTGCCTCATCCTCATGACTTTCCCCTACATCTTCAGCTTCATAATACGTATGGTCTAGCTCGTCCAAGGATTCCCTTTCTTCTTCACCTTTTGAATGATAGAATAGGGTATCGTCAAAAACCTAAAAGGAAAGTGACTAACCTCATCCTATTTTTTTTACAAGAGGAATAGGATCTAGGATGGCTTCATCAGAGGGAGGAGCACACATTAATACTTCATCATCATGTTTGATATCTTCAAGCTCTCGCTCTTCAACCAGGTATTCATTATCCTCAGTAGAAGCATGAGTAAATTCTTGCTCTTCCTCATGGGATTGGAAACCTTCATTAGGATCCCTCTCCTCAACCTGTTGTTGGTCGATGACTTGTTCCCTTCTTTCCTGGAATTTACTAACAAATATATCAAGGGAAACTAATATTTCTAGACTAAGAGTATCTGGGGTATCTTTGGGGTCATCAACTTTGATTTCTGGAGTAAAGAGGTGTTCACCCTTGAACAAGGAAATATTTTCCTCGATTTGTATAGTCATGTGATAAGCTTATTGGATTTTTCTTGGCCCTTTTTCACTAAGGAGAAACCTTAATTGCACTAAGAGTGCATTGGTATAGAGGTAAATGAGGTACTTGTATTGAGGACAATGGCTTCTAGGAATTTGTTGTAGCAAATTATCAAACCCGGTATGGAATTCCTTGACAATATCATTCTTATTTTATTTCATATACTCAAGTATTTTTATTAGCATGTGGATATATTCTAATTTAATACCCCATTTCTCGAGAAAGGTTTCTTCTAACTGGTCCATAGATGTAATGCTAGAATCAGGGAGATCATTATACCATTCCCTAGCATTGCCATGAAGAGTGGCAGAGAAATGTTTCATTGCCAAATCTTTAGCATCATCATTGATAGGGTGGAGTTGAAAGAAATCCAAAAAATTATCCATGTAATCTTCGGCCCTAACCCCATCATTACTAGTGAATCTAGGGAGCCAATTTTCATACCTCGGAGGCATTTGTCAAGGGTAACCCGAAATTTCACTCATATCTAAGGATTTAAAATTACCTAGGTCCCATTGAGAAGCCATGTTTGGCTTAATCATTAGTGGATTCACCAGATAATCCTTCTATGGATCATCAAAGGGAAAAGAGGGAATCACCCTCAGTGGAGTCATCAAGTAAGCTTTGAAAAGTGAAAGGCTTTCAGAAAAAAGATTACCGAAAAAGTGTCGTTCGAGGAAAATTGACTCGATGTTCCCCGACAATGACGCAAAAAATGTTATCGCACAATCTATACTTTCCCAAATCCTAATGGAAAGTAGGCCTAGATTGACATAACATGAAGGTAACCCTATCACTGTCACCCCAATAGGGTACCTCTTTCTCTTTAGGAGGAGGAAAACCTCACTCCAAGGGAGACGTCTCAAGACCTAGCTAGTTGATGAAGGGAAAAAGATATGGTGAAAATTCACCCTTCTCTCTAGGTCACTCAACAGAAGAAGTCACTTTGGTGAAATTTAAAAGGACAAGAGGAAATGAGAATGGTTTTGTACCTTCCCTTTACCAATGAAACATCAAACGTTAGTAGCAACAGTTATAATCAATGACTTCTTAAACAAATTATGTACTGCTTGAACAAATTACTATACAATGAAAGCTATATTACAGTAGAAACAATGTATCTTGAAAGGTGCAAGTTATGATGACAAGGAAGAGTTACAATAGCTTTGCAAACTTGATAATGGTTTGTCACTCACACTTTTCAAGATAAATACAAGTCAATGAATGACTTAATTGGTTGTCCAAACATTTATAACAACATTAATTAATGTTGATGACATCAATGGAAACCACTTCAGAGAAGCACTATAATAAAGAAATAAGGCATTAATTCAATACCCAATGATTATGGTTTGCTTAGTGTTAACGCTCTGTAAATTTTGTCTGGCTGATAGAAAAACAACAGAGGTAATTGTTTCAACCAACTTTAGAGCTGGGCACTAGCATGCTCAACTTAGAGAGGGCTCTCTCATGTCACTTGATGTTTCTTTGATAATCAGTGGCTAGATTTAGTTTGTTTTGGGGGTTTTTATAAAAAAAATTGGCCAATAAGAGGAGGGACACTCAGGGCTATGGAGTCAAAATTCTGAAATTGAATGAAAACATTGACTGGCCAATAGAACTCTCTAGAGGATAAAGTCTAAATGAGGCAATGAATCTGAGTTGTAAATTGAAATTTGCAGAGTGTAAGAGGAAAGGGTAAAAACAAGTAACTGCATCAGAGCATTAATAAAATGAATTCTGAATTAGTTAGGAAGAAATACACACAGTTTAAATTGTTTCAGCTGAGAGTATCAAGAGATGAATTCTGAGATTTTAAATATCTAATTTAAATAGAAGAAAATGTAAATGGAATAACAGATCACATGAAATACATACAATGAAGGAAGACAAAGCTCATATCACCACCGTTAGAATATTTTCATAGAGACTTCAAAAGCTTCTGCATTTATATTTAATTCAGCTTCAGAAAATTACAAATAAAGTTCGAAACAACCAAAAAGGTATCCTTTCACTTCTGCCCATACTTAATACATTCGGAACCTCTATCATTTATACAATTTCGAGTTCCTTTATTTAGAAATTGATTACAATAGTTGAACTGACACGTTTCAGCTTCTACAATGATTACAAATGACAGTTTTCAGAAAAACGTTTCATGATCCCTGTAGATTCCTCTGATGCTCCAGCTCTTTCCTCTGCTACGTTCTCTTTGAAATGTCACTTATACTCTTTCAAATTTAATTCCATCTATCCATATTCTCATTAAATATTTGGGAATAATGTATTTGAATAAAAATAATTCCCAAAATTTTTTCTATCCTGTAGAATTAAATTTCCATAATTTAATTCATGCCAGTGGGTTTTAAAACCATCTCTTGTTTTGCCCAATTCACCATTTCACTGTAAAAAACATTTTGAAAAACATTTACTGTGTCATGTTTTTTTCCAATTTACCATCTCACTGTAAAATACCTTTTATATTCTTCTTTTACTTCCGTAAAACCTTTGGATAAAGAATTATCCAAGTCTTCCTTTCACTTGCACCTTCCCATTTAATTCCTTTCCATGGAAATAAACGTTAATTCTTTGATTTGTAAAATGTGAATTTTACCTGTAAAACAATTTCACCGTGAGGAAGAATTTCATTTATTTGAAATTCCATAATCATTATTGAAACATACTCCTGGAAACTTCCGCACATAAACTATATGATAAATGGTGCATTTATTATATCGGGCTTGGGCTGGAGTGGTTTAATTCAAACTACTTTTCTCCCCGATATTAATCACGTAAAAACACGTGTCAATCACCAAAACCAAGGTACTTTCCCTGGCTGACCTTCACATAATTAACCTCCGCGTTAATTCTATGCCCAATATGTATGTGCGCCCTCCATCCACTCTTTGACTTTTCCATATTATAAATCGAGATTCGTGCCCAGATTTGAGGTAATGCCATAAATTAAATATTGGATCAAATATTAATATAAATATTTTAATATAAAAATATTTATATTAATAATAATAAATGCTTTTTCCAATTTCTAAGGACTTTGGGCATATGAGGCTTAACACATGACTTTGTGGATGGGATAAGGGTGCTTAATAAAAGGAATATTTTTTATTTTCAATGGGAATATGAAATTAAGGGTAAAAGTGAATGAAGTGATGGAACCGGGGGATTTAGATAAGAATTTAGACTAGATATATGTTTGGGATATTTACCAAATTTTTGGCTCATGGAGGACATGAATATTTTGGATGATCAGTCGAGTGAAGGATTTAGGTGATGGGAGCTTGACGGAGCTAGTGGAAAAGTTTCAAAATCTGAGTGGAAAGATAACACAAGGACAAGATGCTTTGGGAAAAAATAATGCAAATTAGCAGGAGATAACACTTAGTACAAGTTCCCAATGGTTTTATGGATGAATTTAGGCATGTTAAGGGATGCATTAATGGCTGTAACAAAATCTATGACAACGGTAACACCTTCAGAATTTGCACTCTAAAAAGGAAATTTAAACATACACTTTAACACTTATTGATAGTACCTTGCCTTATACAAATTCTGGGATGATTTAGATGGTTAGTAGGCTAATACAAGATACAAAATGATAGTTGTAGCAGTGATTATGACAACAACAAATTAGTTGTTAGTATTTCTAGACTAGGTTAGCAAATTAGTAGAGTACAAGGTGAAAGAGTTTGAGTATGAAGTGAAGGAGTTTGAGTTGCGTCTTTTCAAGAAGTAAGAGAAGATAACTAGTGCCTTCAAGGGTAATGGAGTCAAGGTGGATGGCTTCTTCTAAGGCTTCAAATCAATTGATGATGATGCACAAAAGTCTAAGAGGGGAAAAGGCATAGGAGAAGTAGTAACTTAAGTCCCCCTATGCTTTGACCTCAAGAGACAAGATGCTAGGGTGTAGGAAATTCTAGGCCCTAACGCCTTGCTCTCCTTAGCCTTCTTATGAATTAATACTTAAGCAAAAATAACTAAGTCCAAATCCTTAGAGTGTTAGCAATTTAGGGCTCTAGGGTTTCACTAGTTACTAGATCAATTCAATGAAAAGCTTGGCAAATAAAAAGTAGAAAGTAGCAATTTAAGTTTCTTACTTCAAGAATTAAGTATACCATGCAATTTCATAATCTTGTATGAGAAAATAAAACCATACAAAAAACTGCTCAATAAATGACAAAATGCAGATTTTACTTACTTGCACCAAGAATAATCATGAGAATACCATGCAAGATCACCACAAAACTTCCAAGATTGATCCAAGTTGCAAAAAATAACTTTAAACAAGAATGGTGCCTCACAATTTCATCCAATAACCCTCACTAGGGCACAAATTTCATACCTATTGTCTCAAATGACAAGTTTTGATGTGAAAATGAGAGTACTTTATGCTTATTTATACAAAATTTTGACCTTTAATTAATTTTAGGTCAAAAATAAGGCCGACATGGCCAATTTACAATAAAATTCAGTTTTGACATAATAACAATTAATTTGCATCTAGAAACACCTCCAAGGGTGATGTCATACCCCTCTAGGGTGACGTTGAGTTAGAAAAGTGGGGCACATGGCCTCTAGAAGCCTTAAATGATGCCCACATGTGCCACCAGGATCACAAATGCCTTAAAAATGAAACCCTAGATCTAGATGACATCTAGAGCTATGATGGTGACGTTCAGGGCCCTCAAGGGATAATGTCCATGTGGGAAGATCAAGGTCCCCCTGGGTCTAGGCCTGTCAGGGTGCCTCCAAAGGCCACGTCCTTCTTTCTATCTGTACAAGTCTTTAATTTATTCCTACCCCTGGCTGGGGTTTCAACATCCATCTTTGGGCTTTAATCCCCATGAAGGTCCAAGATAATCATTCCCTCATGCATACCTGTCCATCGAGAAAGGTCCTATAGAAAAAATAAGTACGCCCTCCAGGGGTTCATAAGTCACAGGGATCATAGCATGTAAATCACATCCAATAATTAAATTACCCACACATGTGCAACAAACCCCCCTTAACCCAGACAAATGCTCAAAGACATTATGCAATTTGATAGGTTAGGTTTGGAGAAGGTCTCAGGGTGTCCTATTGGGATAACCTCTCTTAAGTTTGGGGTGTTTCCTAGGTGGGATCTAGTCCAAGTCATGTAAGTGTATGAGGTGGCATGGGGTGCATGTAATAATAGGGAAATGTAAAGTCTTATCTGTGGGTGCCTTTGTAGAGGGAGAGTTGCACCTTGTCATAAATGCAATTGTTTCCTATCCCATTCATTTCCTTTTACTCTTAACTTTATTTCTTTTGATATTTTTCTCTTGTGCTTCAAGGGAATAGTTGAGGGACACTGTTCTGGCTTGATGATCAGAGGTGACAGTGTTATCCACAAACATTTCATGGAAATGAGAAGGCTAGCTTGTGATGAGACCCCCTTTCTCTTAGCTATGCCACCAAGAGCCACTACCCTGGTTTGGTGACCAGATAGGTGGTAGTGTCATACTGCTACATGTCCATTTTCATTATAGGTCGACTCGTGATGAGACCTCCTATCCATCAACTAGTACCTTGAGTGTTTATGTATCTTATGGGTCCCCTTTTCTTACTGAGAATATTTTCACTACTTTATCGGGGATCCCTGGGCTAAGCATCTCAAAGGTTTCAATATTGGATTTTAACTTTTGCCAGCTACTTTTAACTTATGGGCCTTTATCCCCTTCTTCCCACGAGGTAAGGTAAAACCCTTCCTAGTGTAGCCGATCACAATGCCCAAACAAGGGTAGGGAGGATGAGAGGAATAAAGATGGAAAGTGGTAAGTATGGAGGGAACAAACGATGACTTTTCACAGACCCACTAAGTGGCAACCCATCCTAAAGGGAAATCAACTTACTAGGGAACCATGTCACCCTTCCAGGCATGAACGAGGCAAAGAGCATAACTTCCAAGCAAACATCATGAAATGAAGAAGGATTCATTACAACATATTCAAGTGCTTCAAAAATCAGAGTGATACATACCATGATACCTGGACTCATTACCTCATGGAGCAAGACTCACTACTACTTCATGGCCAGGCTGGTGGGATGGATACTGATGTTGGTAATAAATGGACTGCACTGAAGAAAAGAGGGTCCCTTTGAGGCCATGCTCAAGTTGTCCGGATCTCGATACTCCATGTCTAGGACCTTTGGGCCTTGAGACGTGATCTCGTTAGTTATCCCTAGGCTAGGGGATAACAATGTATAAATAAGGACCTTGTCACTTTCATTTTGAATATATCACACTTGAGAATTACATAAGATCTTGGCTGAAAGTTTTTCCCTACTTGGGAAAATCACATATTCTCTCTCTTGTGCTCTTTTGGATGCTAGTTACTTGTATATTGGAAGGAAGTGATGTGCTATCTCTCTTTGATGCTTATATTTTATTTGTGGTGGAATAATCTTGGTAAAAGAGGGTTTATCTTGCTATCTATTGGAATTGGTAAATAATTTTCTGTATATTGCTAGTATTTCTTCTTGTTTCATGGTTATTCTTGTCTAAACACTTGGAGGAGTATAAAGGCATTCTCCCTCTACTAAGTTCAATTATTTGTTTTGGAAAAGCTACTTCGCAAAGGTTGCTAGGAGGAGTAAAAAGGCTTACACCACGTGGGTTTGACCTTGTTGACCAATATCTTGTCACGTTCATTCATAAAGGGGGTTTTGTAATTGTGAAAAAGAGAGTCAATATATTGTAGGTATTGGGGGGAATGTGGATATAGAGGGGTTTATAGGTATTGTGGGGTATAAAAATAGGTATCGAGTAAAAATAAGGGTTTCTTTTATTGAAAATATGTATTGGGAGGGGGGTTAAACAAAAGGATTTTTGGAGGTATTTATCAATATTAAATGAAATTAGGGGTATTCTTTAATATCCCATAAACGAAGGTGCTATGTCACAGGTTCACTGAGTGAAGACCCCGTGGCTTACACCCTCCTAGATTTACCTTGCTAGTTTTGTTTTCCCTAGGGAGTAAAAAGGCTTACACCCATAGGGGGGTAACACAACTATCCCTTACAACAAGAATCCCCATAACCCAATTGATAAGGCACTAATCTAAATTGCATTGGAGAAATAAAATCATTGCATTGGAATACATGAAAAATAGAGATTTTGGAATTGTTCAAGTTGGAATCAATTTTGCATGCTTAAGGATTCTTTGTGCCCTAAGGGAATCTATATTAGCCTTGTAATTCTTATTTCTGTTATAAATTAATGCTACAGCCACTAGGGCTACAACAAAACTTATTTTCTTTCATCTATTGCTCACTTATCTACCACTGAAATTTACTTGTGAACCTAGATTATTGTACTACTCCTCATGAGCTATCTTTTTGTCGGTTTAATTGTTGATTTCTATAGATAGATATAGATTCTATATCAATTGTTTGATACAACCACTTGGATGTCATAATATTTTTTGAGAACACTTAACAAACAACCCTAAATATCATCTAAAGTCTTTCTCTTTTTAGTGGAAGTTTGACTAGTTATTGCTATCTTAGTTTCCATCATCTTATACTTGATTTTGGTGGTATATTTGCATCTATTGGTAATTGTTTATTGCTTATTTATACACTTATATACTGCTGCAATTTGGTACAACAAGGATTCTTTCTTGATTCCATTTGATATAAGGCTTGGTTTATGATCATTTGTCTTGTTCTAGGCATGGCTAACATTGTGTTGCAGGTACAAAAGACTTGGCACTCACTTACCCCTTCACAAGACTCTTTTACAAGCCATTATTCATCTCCAATCTTAACCTATATGGGTTTCACTCATCATCACATCACCTTTTATCACAATCACCCTAGGGTCACCGGGATTCCCCCCTTGTGGTGACTTATCATCACTAATCAATGGGGATGTCTATCTAAGTTGACAGTGGGTAGTTAATCCCATAGTTTTCACACTCTCGTGGATTGGGTTGGGATTTTCCCAATCTACAGATTGTGCAATAACGGGACCAATTTTTAAATCAAGTCCTCCCTCGAATCCTCTTCGAAAAGCGTTAAAACTTGAGTTTAGACAAAATTTCATTTCAAATTATGAATTAGTGTTGAATAATCCATTTAACTTCAAACGTGTATATTAATAGATGTCCCATCACCCTATATATTTGATGGTGTCCATTGAATTAATTCCTCCATTTTTAAATCCTCGCATCAATGAAGGTTGGCCTTTCAAATGAAATAAGAGGATTTGAAAAGGTCTTGTCACTCTACACTTTGCTATAAAAGTTGAGTTTTTAACACTCCATCAATAATCTGTTGTAGTATATAACACTCCAAGTAGAGGAGTATGCATGCACCATTCTAACAACCATAGTTTATTCATCATCAGGTTGTGCATCCATAGGTACTCAATTCGAATCCCTTGTCTTTAAATTGTTAATCATAATTTGTTATCTATAGGCTTAGTCATTTTCATACATGTTTAAGCTAGAAAATGTGTTATTATTTTGATTCCCATATTGTTTAAATTAATTCATTTCAACAGATAATAGTCAGTTTGCATACACCTTTCAAGAAAAGAAATTATTTGAATGATCATCTTTCCTTAGGATTTAGACTCCCCTTCATCACAATCTCTCATTATCTTGGAGTTATGATTTGGGTATGTTTATTTTCAATAGGTTGTTTCCTGAAATATTTAACTCACTCTTCAAATGTAGAATTACTCAAACCCAAATTGCATGCATCATTTTCATACTATATCCATATCCCTATTCACATTTGATAGTTATCTTTTAACACAAATTGTGAATATCCATTTCATAACCAATAATTATCAGCAATGATATTTCTAAGGCTTCCATAGTTTCAAATCCTAATTTTCATTCAAGAAATATGAGCTTTATGATCTTCTTTGAAAAATGTGGCTCAAATTAGGGTAGGAACCCTTTAATTCTTGAAAGACATCTTTAGTTCAAACTGTTGAAATGGGCTACAACATGGAATTGATTTTGATTTCAAATCTAACATATTTTGCATGCCTTGTTGTTTGAATAACTAACAAGAAAGTATTTATACATGGATCCAAAGGGAAATGGGAGTAGAAACAAGGTAACACGAGAGCTAGCATCAAATCAACCTATGGAACACATTTTGATAACAAAGCAACCTAAGGAAGAAGTGATTAGAACAAAACAATTAGGTCTAGTAGTAGAACAACCAACCAAGAAGAAAAGGAAATTAGTCAAGGACAAACAACTTGCTATGGATATTGTTATCACACAAACTATAGATTGGGTAAAGCCTGACCCAAACCATAAGATGGTGATAACTAGGAGAATACCTACCCATTGTCACCTCAGATAGGTATTCCCATCACTTTAGAGGTGAAGTGACCACCTCAAGGGGGGAATCCTGGGTGACCCTAGGGGGGGAATGAGATAGAAAGTGATACTTATGAGTGGATTCCCCTATAGGTCAAGTTGCTAAATGGAAATTATCTTCGAAATGAATCTCGGTAGTGGTCAATGGTTTCTAAGAAGTTTGAGTACATGCGGATGACGATGGTACCTGCCTAAGACACAAGAAACACCAAGTATACAAGCTATGTGTTAAGTGGAAAAGAAATTTAAGCTTGTTTTGTCGTGTACAACAACCCTCCCAAATTTGCATTTATTGTCAATAAAAATAATTTGGGCCCCTTTATTTCTGAATATTTTTTCTTAGTTTGATTTAATTTTTCTTTGTAAATATGTTTGGGATCCTCATTTCAAACTGAGCATCAATGCACTTGTTAAGTTTAGAGAAGATGATTTTTCATATTTTGAATCTTATTTACATCGATGATGCATGTATTCTTTTGAATTTCCTGAATTGTAACATAAAATTCAAAATTCAATTTCGATATTTTCCTTGTGTCATATCACTTTTAGGTCGATTTTATTGTTTTTTAAGTTGTTTTGATGATCAACTTGATCATAAAGTGATGTGTTTAGATTCTATATATTATTCATCTCTAATGATCTTGATCATATTGCTTATATACATGTTCATGATAAATTTTTTACCTGAGCCACAAAAAAAATAAAAAAAACTATTAGGCTATTCAAAAGTTGTTTTTCATCCTAAGTCTTATTTATTTCACCATTTTATATTATTTGGATGAAGAATTAAAGAGATTTTTATTTCATATTGAGATTTAATGCACTTTGTTATAGCCTACCTTATAATCGAAAATATGCTCAAAGCATTATACATTAACATGTGATATTCATCATTTATATGGTAAAATATTTATGAACAATGGATGAATTAGTTAATCATGACAACAATGTTATTAATGTGATTAATGTTATCAACTTAATACATGATTTGGGTAACAAAAAATTTTGAATTTTTAGTTTTCCATATAACATTTCAACTTGCTTTTCTTCTAATCCATGAAGTGGTTTAGGATAACATCATGTGTCTTGCCATAAACACAAAATTAATTCACTCATCAAAGTTGAGATAGGCTTATAATTTCTCATCCTTTCATGATTTAGGGATTTTCTATCATAAGGATTTTTTCATTGTGAGCAAGGGTTTCATACACACAGCTTTGTATTTCACATATTCACCTCAAATTTTACTTGGCCATTTCTCTCATAGGTTTAATCTTCATATCTGAGCTTTTAGGTTTTGAATTTGTTGAAGTGAATTAGTTGAAAATGGTGGGATATCATTGATCAATTTGAAGGATTGGTGAATTCGTGCTTGAATAGAGCGGTAATTTTGCAAGGTGAATTATGAACAAATAGTTGAGAATATAGGGAAACCATTGAAAACCCATTTCCAAAATGGGCCATTTTACTTGATTCGCAAGCAATTTTTTCAAAAAGTGAATATTTTCAGATATATAATCAATTTTCTAGGACAGATTTTTCCAGAAAATTTTGTAGCCGCCTTTGTTTTCAGATACAAAATCAAACATATCAAGTTTTGTGCTTAGTTTCAATGAAGAAATCTGCAATTTGGGGATTGCAAGTTTCAGATATTGAAAACAGAAGTATGATTTCTCTGTTATATGGTTTATTTCTAATCTTGAATGATTTGATACACTCATGATTATTCTTGAATTCTTCAGTTATTTAGATGGAATCTGAACAAACTCACAAATTTCATTTTCAGTTTCTGATCAAACCGCATTGAATTTCAAAAAAATAAAACATGGGTTTTTCTCAGAATGGATGAATTTAATTGACTGGTGAGGTATTTCTCAAATTGATGAGTATTTTTGGAGATATCCTTGGTTCATTGGAAGGCATTTTTTCAAGTTGTGCCCTTGCACCAACTAGAGGAAAATTTATGAACAAATCTTGATTATGAAATTTTATAATTTGTTCTATCATTATTTGACTTTATTTTGCAAGTTGAATCTATAAAATCGATTGGGATTAGTGAAAGAAATATCCCTCATATTCAAACTCCTCAAGAAACCCTGCAACATATTACAACAAGTCAGAGCTTGAAATTTGTTTTGAAACACAATTCCGAAATTTTGATTGAGAATCTAAAAATCTCTATAAAATTTCTGAACATGATGATATTCCTCCACGTGTTATACAAGTTTTTGAAATCAGAAATTTTGTTGTCCATGAGTCTTTGAATGATAATAAGAATGGCATTATAGCATTATGCATGTTTGGTAAGAAAAAAAGTGTAATTCAAGAAAAAATATGCTAAGATCAAAAGTTTGTTGGCAATTGATTTTTTTTTCTTCTGGAATCAATATTTTTATTTTAGATATATGAAAATCAACTTTATTAATCGTCAAGTATTTAGTTTATATGTTGGTTTGAATAGATTTGAATTAATTAATTTATTTATTTATTCAATTTTTTATTTTTTTTAAGAACAGCTACAAAATTTGAAATTTTGTAGCGGTCCCTGATTTTTTGTTTTTGTTTTTTTGTTATTAATTAGTTTTCATTTTTTTTTTTAGTGTAAAAAAAAGGATTTGGACCAAAAATTGTACATAAATTCCAAGGACAAGTGAAAAATTAATATAAAAAAGTTACAAAATTATTTTTGAAAAAAGAAAACTAATTTCTATTTTCTTAGGAGTTGGTTGAGTTTTTAGTTTTAGTTTTAGAATTAAAACAGTTTTATGATAACTTCTTTTTAGTTTTTAGTTTTAGTTAAGAAGGGTCTCTTTTCTTCTAAGAGAATAAAGAGAAATCCAAATGAGGGATATGTTACAGGTTCTAGATATCTGAAACTAGGGGAAGTAATTCTGTGAGGAAAGAAGCACTTGATTACACTATTGTATTAGAGGGATTCTCTTTTTGTGGGATTCTTGAGGACTATGCAAGACCAGATTTATTTGAAGCTAATAACAAATTTCCATTCACTTGCACTACTATATGATTTACAAATTTGTTGTTACTTCTTCTTGCTAATTGAGTTTTGATTTGAATCTTTAATTTCTTAAAGCTATCTTTACAGAGAGGAAAATATTTCAAATTAGAATTCGATTATAGATTTATGGAAATTTGATTGTAGTTAATGATAATTATTTATCATTTAATTGTAATCTTGTTTTGTTTTAATTATTGTTGCATTGAAAGAACTGTTTCTTCAATATGATAGTAGATTTTTCATTGAATCTATTTTATTCAGTTTAAGATGTTTTGGTTGACTTAAATAACTATTTATTGAAGCCATTACATTACATGTCCATGTGAATAACTTGCAAATCATATGGATTGTTTCTATGATTTGCAAGTAAATCTTAATCTTGAATTCAATATTAGTCATCTCCCATTTTTGTTTATCACTTGGCTCTTGGTTTGGATGGGATCTATATCTTGTCCTAATCAAGATACAATAGATTAAATTTTCTTTTTGCTTTCTTGCATCTTAGGATTAATCTGCATTTTTATTTATTCCATAAAGTCTCCTTTCGCAGGAGAAAAATCTAGTGTGGTGTAGCTGAGCCCTTTTTTCAGGCTTAGGATTGCTTTCTTGTAAGCATGCCACAAGAGAGTGATCCCTTTCTTTCTATTTGCTGATAAAAATAAGTAACATTATGCATTAGCAAATAAAAAATTGTATATATTTCTCTACACATATATATTAAATTAGCTTAGAACTTAGGTTAGGACACAATTAATTGGAGACCCATAGAACCAGTCGGAATCGCCATTTCAACGAAAAAAGGGTCTAATTGGGACCCTGACCGGGCGATATCCCCAATGTTGAATATGGTCATCTTTGACCATCAACATCTTGTTGTCCCTATTTTCACCATTCAACAAAGATATATATCAGCAATGAAATGATATTTAGTGCTGCTAAACAAGTTGTTGAAAGTCTAACAAATGATGCAAGAGATAAGCTAGTGAACTCAAGTAATAAAGCATAGACTTTAGCATCAATGTAAGTCTATTATAGACAAGTATTGCAGAGATGTATTTTCAGCCTTATGGTTGTAGCAAACAAGTTGTTACAATAGAAAAATCAACCACCAAAATGTTCAAAGAATCCACCCAAACGATGTGTTAGGACTAGTAGATGATGCTAGAAAACTCTTAGCAAATTCTGATGGTTGATAAGAGAGTAAAATCACAATTTATTATGAGTTTTTCTACATCCCTAATGGATTTATATTAAAATTGCAACAATAGTAAGACTTTCTTGGCCAAATGAGACATGTTAGTGGCTTAGAGATATGTTTAAATTTCACTTAAGACAATTTCAATATCTCAACTTTTCACGATTACCAATGCAATAATTTATTTCTCCAATGCATGAAGACTAGTGCCTTTCTATTGGGAGAAATGGAGTCTCTTCATTAAACAAGTTGGATGAGTTACTTCCTTGGGGTTTTAATCCATTTTAATCCCCAAGTCAAACCCTAACCAACAAGGAAAAACCTAGGATGGTGTAAACCCTTTTACTCCCCCTATTATCCTTTCCACAATAGATTATTCCAAACAATTATAATGGAATTGGAGGGGGTTGTATGCCCTTATACTCCCCAAGAGATCATCACATTAACCTTACAACCAAGAAAAGAGAGCAATGGACATGAAATCCTTACCTAGTTGAAGCATTAACAATATGAAACCCTAATTCACCAAGGAAAATCCACCATAAAGCAAGAACAAGCCTTCAAGAGAGCTAGTTCATCATCCATCCATACAATAGCATAACATAAACCATAACAAGATAATGTAACCAAAAGAGATAGAGAAAATTGCCCAAGGAGGGTGCAATTTTCAGCCAATGTAGTCTTCTCACAATGGGAGAGCTATGATAAAATGAAATAGAGATGATCTCTATTCATACAAATCCTATAAGACATATCTTGTCCAAATTCAAAGGGTAAACCATGAGATAAGGGTAAATTTTCTCTTTTTCTTTCCCCTTTTCCAAAATCACATTTTTTAATTCATAATTTGCACATAAGATAAACCCTAGAACAAGTCATCACCCTCTTGGGGCAACGTTTTGGCACTTTAGATCAAATAGTTGACTTGGAGATGAGAGTGCTAGGCCTCCAAAGGCCAGATGTATTCAAGCCAATCTTCTACTCCATGATCCAAGGGATCCCTCCTTCAAAACGTTCCAAGTGTCTTCAATCACCACCAAACCCTATCCTTAGGGTGACGTCAAGACCTCAAAGGTGATATTTTGGCCTCCAAAGGCAAGTTATTTGGCTTGTAGGGGATAAGTGAGATCATCCAAGGTGTCTCTTAGGAATCCAAAGGAATTCCATCATCACTTGGTGTGTGGGACCTAGTATCCAACCTGTGGGATTCAAGCCCCAAGGAATCCCAAGCTAGGTTTGTTCTTCCAAAACTATCCACCAACTAGGTCCTGCAAAGACAATGAATACGCCCTCCAAGGATCTCAAGTAAAATGTATCATGATGAGTAAACAAAATCAATAAAAGATCCATATAATCATGTACATCCAAACTACCTCATCAAAATAAACAAGTGCTCAAAGACCCTATACAATTTTTCTAGTTTAGGTATGGGACGGTTGACAAAGTAACCTATTGGGTGAATCATACCTCAAGTTTAGGAGTGTTTCCCAAGCAGACCTTTCTCTAAGTCGTGTGGATGAAATGACATGGATGGGGGAAAGACTCTTGGGCATGTGTTTCATGACATACAAGGGGTTGTAGTGTCTCATTTATGGGTTCCTTTGCACCTTCGTTTTCAATGCAACTTTTTCCAATCCCATTTATTTCCTTTTATTCTTTTAAGATGTTTCCATGTTGAAGACAAAGTGGGGATTCTAGTCAATCATGAAAAACATTTCCCACCTTGACTTTAACCTGGTCACATCATGCTTCCCCAAGTTGAAAAAATGTGTGGGGCTTCTACCTAAGCATGAAAAATAATTCCCACACATGCTCCACCTTAGTTGGCATTTGTATTAGTTATTTTTTTATGGGTCCCATCAGTTTCTTACGAGAGACATTTCATTGTCCTCGGGATCCCTGGGTGAGCATACATAAGGTTCATGATTGGATTTTATATTTTTCCAGCTACAAGCCTCTGCGTCTTCAACCCCTTCTTCCCATGAAATGAGGGACGATCCCTTCTTGGGTCAATAAACCAGAAAATCCCAAAAGGTAAGGAGATGAGGGTATGAAGTGTGGAAAGTGACAAGTATGGCATGGAATGGCATGATGAATCATCAAGAGGATCTCCTAGTAGAAAACTTATTGTTATATCCCCAACCAAATCTGATGTAAAAATCATATCTATGTGGTTGAGAAATTTCATCAAACACTTAAATGTGTTTGCTCAAAGGCCTTGGGAAAATAAACTCTCTTGTTGTCCCAACTCTCAAGGTGCATTATTGATGTATTTAGAGGGTAAATGGAATGATTTCCAACCTCCTTAGAACCCTCTAAGTGTCTATTGTTATTATTATTTTCTTGTTGTTATGTATACGACCGTTTTTATCATTGAATCATTATGTCAAAGAGTTTGCATAACATGGTTGTAGCTTGCATTTCCATCCATCTTTTTGAGTTTAACTTGTATAAAACAACATGAATTAAAGTGGAACATTTAATAGAATAAACATAAGAGTAAATGACAAGTAATACACAACAAAAGAAAAAATACCTCCACACAACCCTTGCTTGTTTATTTATTATAAATGGTTGTCCAATGATAGTAATTTCCAGATCTGATATAAGTAATACAAAATCCACTTTATTGGCCTATAATGGTTCCAAAAGGAAAGGAACTAGTGTCAATGATCCTTATTTTCTATCCCCTAATGATGGTTGCCCAAAAGATATGTTATATCATGCAAAATCCATAATTCCCATACCAAGAAATGTGCTCTCCTTGTTGCTTACGCCTTGCTGAATTATGCACAATAAATATCATGTAAAATCTTCATGAAATAGTTGCAATATCGTAGATATGATGATGGCTAACTTATATGAGAAGTTCCTCTGGCTATAGATGTAAAATTTGACCACAAATCATTAGATCTCAAACCCCCAATGCGCCCTCCTTCAGTAAATTATCCCTAGCTCTGAGAATAAATAATATGGATGCTGGAAACCCCCAAGGGTGCCAAGAAAAGTTGTTCCATGTGAGCCAAACACAAACCAACTCATATCTCTTCAATATCTCACTCCCAGAAGCCAAATCGAACTACTTCCTATTGGACCGTGCACCCTCTCTGCATAATCCTCCAACAATTGCGCTCTCTTTTACCAACAATGCAAGAAATGGATATGAAAATGAAATAGAATGGTGAGGGTGGAATATTTCACCACCTTGACCTAGCTTGGATCAGGAACAAAAGAATCTTTCACCCCCTTGCTAATCTCTAGGGTTTGTTCACTCAAAACCCTCAAAACATTCAAGCTTCCAGAGCTCAAAGATACAAGTGAAAATGATCATCAACATAATGAGAGAATAGAAGCCCTTATCTCTCTTTTATACCCCCTTTCACGTTTTCCATTCAATTGACTTTTAATTCATATTTAATATTTCTTCATAAAATCATGTATTAAATTAATGACCCTTTTTACTCCAAAAAGTGATTAATTCCTTTGGCCACTAAAAGTCACCTTTTATCATCCTATCCTCTAGATATTTTATCATCGGTTCCAACGAGCTATTACACTAAGGTGTTCCTCCAAGAAAAAATCTCTAAATAACACCTTCATTGTAATTAATTAAAACATGCTCAATAATAACCCAAAATTACAAAAATCATTGGAATGCCATGGAACCAAAAGAGAACTGTGCGAAAATTATCCTGATGATGAAAGATGGTGAATGGGCTAGCCTGGGGCCAATATAAATCCTCCAAATTTCCTGATCTCATGAGTATCCTCCTTTTACTCCTCTGGTTAGGCTGACATAAACTCATAAAGTTCCCTCTAACTGCAATGCAAGGGAATCCAAAATGGGAACATTACAATCCTCCCTTGCCAAAGATTACTTGTCCTCAAGCAATGCCATCACAACCCTATGATAAACAATATGAACCCAACTGAAACTTAGAGTGATCCTCGGATCCCAAACCAAACTAAAAGGTGTGGAGCACCTGTCACCTACAATATTGGCCCATAATGTACTCACACAAGAGACCTCATGAAGACCACCAATCAATAGAGAAAATATATACCGTAAATAATCGATCCACACCTCATAGAATGTCCCACCTAAGACACCAATCCAATTATCCATATGTATAAGCTCTTGAAAGTAATGGCTAACTCTCCCAGCTGCCCAACTATCAACCCATGAAATCCCAAGAGTAAACTCCTGAAAAACAAAACTGGCTCTCTCATCTCTAAAAATAGCTAAATTTTCAAACAATGTAATCCCAGGATCCCAAACTATTCCTAGAAGGGAACCACCATGCTATCATTGTACCACTCTAATCATCACTATCGGACCAACATGCCTAGTCTGCATCCTCCTCTCCAGGAGCCCAAAGTGGGAATCCCAGAATGGAATAAAACCACTATCCTAAATCATCCCCTGCAAAGGTGTCTCAGTGAAGTCTAAATCTACAAATCCACTGCCAACCTCGACTCCAAGTATCAGGAAGGAAATTCTATCCTACCATATAGAGTAAGTCTCAACCTATCCACTATCAACATCTCAACCATAGAGTAGACCAATCATTGTCACAACTCTATCAATCATCATCACCATCTGAAGCAATCGATCACTCAAATGAATTCCCATATCCCACCAAATAATTGGAAGTCCATCACTCCCAAGGCCTGCTAATTGTTGTTGTGCTACACTGATAACTATTGGAATCTAGCTGAGCCTCATCTCTAATCCCTGTATGCAATCAACTGATGGAAACTAGATACTAGGAATCAACTCCATGCATGCAAATCTATCACACTCATGCCAAACCACATAGAGTAATCTGCAATCCCTACTCCTAATAATGTACTCTAACCATGCATGGAGTCTAGACACTTTCTTGTAAAGCAACTTTGCCTTATGTGGTATCTCATGCTCATACAAGTTCTCAGAAATTCCTACCAGAGGTGCATCATGCATCACCCTCTTTATCATCTCCCTAAGTGTCGCCTCAGGGGCTAAATATGTGTCACCTCTATAGTAGATCATATCATCCCTCAATATGTCCATATCATCCTGTGCACTGGCCACATTCCCTAAATAAAAAATATGTGTCGTGTCTATAATTCCCCCTATCTCACTCAACTGTCTCAAGGGATCCTCCCATGTCCTGCTATATATACTATGAGCATCAAAGAATAGAAATAGAAATCTATGAAACTATAACAAAATATGGTAAGTGGTAGGCTCATTGGTCAATCCCAAGGATATGACCAAAAACTCATAAGGACACCTAAGAATAGTCTCGTGTCTATCATGCTCACTGATCCTGCTTGGGTGATATTCCAATCGGAGATCAATCTCTAAGGAGTGTACCACTCCATGGAATTCATCCCCATGCACTAATAGACTATCTGAATAGTCTCTCGAACTCCACACTACTCCCATACCATGGCATTCCTTCAAAGGAAACTCCCCACATAGATGGTCAACCATACTCCCTCCACCATCGCAAATATTGTTGTTGTTGAGAGTGTAGAAATTTTAATACAAATTATGTATTGTCTGTATTCTCCTGATATAACAATTATATGCCATTGTTAAATACATAATCGCTTCTACAAATATTCTTGCAGAATTTAAAACACGGTCGCCAATTGCAATATCAAGAAGAAAGATCAATCGCACATAACACAGGTGTTTTTTCGGGAAAGCATAAAGCTAAAAACCCCACTATCATATATTATGTATATCATGGATCATGAAACAATATTATACAAAACTCTAATCCAAGAGATCTCAGTACAATCCAATCGTCTCACACTATCATGCAAAAATCAGCAAATACATGTGCCAATTCTCTGCCTCCAGATAGCTTGCCTCCTTTGCGCAATCCCTGCAATGAAAAACCTGCAAATGAATTTGAATTCCTCTTGCCTAGGTTGCACATTTCTCACAAGCACATCCATTGTGTGTGATTGCATCAGTGCACTTGACTGAAATCACAACTGATAGCCAAACTATCCCTTTCACCTATTATCTCAACTGGGTCTCCACTGGATCTAACATGCATGTAGTTAATAGTGGTAAATCTTCAGTTGCATGTGAGTTCACTAATTGTGAATTAATTAATAATTAATTCACTGAACTCTCACTAGTGTAAGTTCAGTTACAACTAGTACAACTGAGCTTAACTCACTTAACTGAGTTAAACTACTTTACAACTCACATAACTACACTTATAATTCTGTTACAACTCCAAATCACTTAGTTATAACTAATTCAAATTTCCTGTCCCACCGGTCAACCTTTTAACTCAAATTTCCTATAGTTAACTGATTTTCCATTTTAGTTAATTATTTCAAGTAATTATGAGATAATATATTAATATTTATTGTCCAATTTATTTAAGGGAAAAATAAATTAGACACCCATTTCTTGTTGATTTTTCAACACTCCCTCTCAACAAGAAAGGGATTATTCTTCACCCCAATCCTATCTCTATGGTATTCAAATTTTCTCCTGGTGAGCGCCTTCGTCAGAATGTCTGCATCCTGATCTTCCATAGGAATGTACTGAAGCAACATGATCTTCCACTGCACACAATCTCTGAGATGATGATACCAGATATCTATATGCTTAGATCTATCATAAAACACAGGATTAATCGAGAGTTTAATGCAACTCTGATTATCAAAATAAATCATTGTCGGATCTAAATGAGAACCAAACAAACCAACCAAGATCTTTCTCATCCAGATAGCCTCACATGCAGCTTGACTCGCTGCCATGTATTCCGCTCTCACTGAACTGAGTTCCACAGATCTTTGTTTCCTACTGTACCAAGAAACAACTATAGATCCGATACTAAAGATCCCCCCTGATGTGCTCTTTTTGTCCATTGGGTTGCCTACCTAATCTGCATCCGTGAAGCCATGCAACTTCACCTCATCTATTTGTATGTACCATAATCCATACTCAGATGTTCCCCTCAGGTATCTCAAGACATGCTTACCTGCCTTCCAAAAGAGCTTGGTAGGCTTAACCATCACTTGAATCAGTTGGTTAACCACATAGAAAATGTTCGGTCTCGTGTTCACTAGATACATTAGCAAACCCACTAACTGTTGATAGACAGTAGAATCCACTACCTCTCCAGAAGTAGCATCCTCTTTCCTCCAGTTTCCTGGAAGAGGAGTATCCATGGGTTTGCAACCCTCCATGTGAAACTTACCCAGTATCTCCCTTACATACTTGCCTTGAGACACAAAAATTTCACCATCTCGCTGCCATATTTCCAATCCAAAGAAATAATGAAGAAGGCCGAAATCCTTCATCTCGAACTCCTTTGCAAGGTCCTCCTTGCATGAGTGTATCAGTTGCTCATCACCAATCAGTATTAAATCATCAACATAAAGAACAATGATTAAAAGCTTACCCTTGTAGATCCATCTCGAACCTACCACTGATTTGTGAACTGTTCTTGGGACAATTTCCCATGCACTGTTTTTGACAATGGAATCATACTCCTCCACCATTGCATCAATCCAAGTGGGATCTTGCACTGCTTCCTGAAAGGAATATGGTTCAGTCACAATACATTTTCTCATGAGAGCCATGTATCCATTAAATCGATTAGGGGACTGTCTCTGTTTGCGCTGTGAAGTAAGTGCTCCTACATTATGTGCAGCATCTAGTCTCAATCTATCAGCTTCTGTGGTGCACTTTCTTTCATTTATGATGGATGGATTTGCTTGAGTGGCTTCCTCCACTCCATGAAACTCCTCATGTGGCTGATCCACATCTTGAGACTCATCTTTGGGAACCAACAGTTCCTCCTCCGCATGCAAGTCTAGCTCCCTCTCAAGCGACAACCGCATGGTTTTCCCCTCATCGAATTTTATATCCCGTTGCATAATACTCATCTTACTGTTAGGAAAATACACACGATAATTATAGGGTGTTTCTGTTCACCCCACAAATATCCCAACCTCAACAATAGGTTCCAGCTTCTTCCTGGCATCCTTGGTCACATGCACATAAACAGATGAGCCAAAAATCTTAAAATGAGAAACATCAAGTTTCTTACCAGTGAAAGCTTCTTCAGGTGTACTCATGCCAAGTACTCTATGAGGACAACGGTTTTGCACATAAACTGTAGTATTTCATGCTTCCACCCACAAATGCATTGGTAGGCCCTGATCATGCAACATCGCTCATGCTTCACCCACGATCATTTTTTTCTTCCTCTTCGCCACCCCATTTTGATGTGGGTTATGAGGCACTATGAGTTCTCTTCGAATTCCTTCTTTGCTGTAGAAGTATTTGAATTCGTTAGAGATGTATTCTCCACCATTATCGCTCCTTAGAGCCTTCACTTGCTTCCCCGACTCTTTCTCCACCAATTCTTTAAACTCACAAAACTTTGAGAATTTTTTATCCTTCTTCTACATGAAGAAGATCCAGCATTTACGAGAAAAGTCATCAACAAAAACAACATAATACCTATGTTTTGTCGTTGAAGCAACCGAGAATGGTCCACACACGTCTATGTGAATTCTCTCCAGGATCACCGAAGCATGGTTCTCCTTTTTATGAAAAGTGGTATTTACATACTTCCCCATGGTGTAACCCTTTCACTAATCTAACTGAGAAAGTGTTCCCATTGGAAGTCCAATAGATATTTGCTACATGATTTTTAAGGATCCATGATGAAGATGTCCCAATCGCCTGTACCATAATTTGCCCTCATCCCAGCTCACCACTTTTTCTGCCTTTCCCATCATGGCAGTGTAGCCATATACCTCTAGCATGTAGAGATTCCTAAATCGAATCCCTATCCTCTTGAATTGACCCATTGTTTTTAAGTCGCGGAAAATCTTTTCCACCATTGAAAACAATGTCATAGCCTTTATTCTCCAACATTGCGACTGAGAATAGGTTTTTCTTCAGACCTGGAACATGCATAACATTTTTCAATTGAAATGGTTTACCTGAATCCCTCTGAAAGGTAATGGTACCAATGCTTGTCGCATTGCATCATCTATCGTCGCCCATCTCTATATGCATTTTGATATCTCTCTCCTCCAACTCACTGAAAAACTCCTTATCTCCCGTCATGTGGAAGGAATCGCCACTATCCAAATACCACACCGATCTCGATGCACTTGAAGCCATGCATGTGATTAAGGAGAAGTCAAGTTCAAATTGCGAGGCAAGGTCCTCACCAACTGTAGCTCCAACAACCTTCTTGTTCTTCTTCTTCTGCGGACAGTTAGTAGCGAGATGCCCATGTTCGTGACAGTGAAAACACTTCACTTTGGACAAATCCAGCTCCTTGCCTTTAGACTCAGATTTTGAATGAAATTTCTTCCCCTTCCCTTTCCTTTCCTTGGAATCCAAAGAAAAATCCTCTTCATCATCGTGCTTTGATGAAGAGCCATCTCTGGTGTTCTGCCTGAACTCCTCTTGCACTAGATCCGACCATAGTCGTTCCCAATTTGGAAATTTTTCCCTTCCATTGACAGAGTCTTGATAACTGTGCCAACTCTTGGGAAGTCCTAAGAGAGACAAGCTGACCAAATCATCATAAATGATTGTTATTCCCACACTCCTTGGCTCATCCTGACATTGGACAAACTTCGTGAGATATTTTGGAATGGAGTCGCCCTTCTCCATCTTGATCTTCTTGATTTTATCTTTGAGCGCCAATTTCCTATGATCGATGTTGTTTTGAAATAGATCCGTCAAAGTCTTCCACATTGCATGTGGTGTGAATTTACGATGGAGGCTTGAGACAATGTGGTCTCATACTCCCTCCAACATAATCCTCCTCACCTTTTCCACTTTCTCTTGCCATGCATCAAGATTTGCAGCGTCTGCAACATCTGGCTTAGGAACATATTTGTCAATGAATTCCTTCAAGCCATTATCTTCGAGTATTGCCTCCATCTTGTCCTTCCAAGAAATATAGTTTGATCTTCCCTTGAGTGCATAGTCTAACCTAAGGCCATTGAAATCCATTTAGATCTTGAATCAGCTGTAGCACCAAGAAAGTCTTTCTGCAAATTTGAATTCTATCCAATCATAAACTCAGCTTTTGCAATCTTCTACACTCTCATACCATGTAGAAATTTTAACACAAATTATGTATTGCCTGGATTCTCTTGATCTAACAATTATATGCCACTGTTAAATACAGGATCACTTCTACAAATATTCTTGTGGAATTTAAAACACGATCGCCAATTGCAATATCAAGAAGAAATATCAATCACACATAACACAGGTGTTTTTTCAGAAAAGCATAAAGCTAAAACCCCACTATCATATATTATGTATATCATGGATCATGAAACAATATCATACAAAAATATAATCCAATATCTCTCAATACAATACAATCGTCTCACATTTTCATGTAAAAATCAACAAATACATGTGCCAATTCTCTGCCTCCAGACAGCCTGCCTCCTCTGCGCAATCCCTGCAATGAAAAACCTACAAATGAATTTGAATTCCTCTTACCTAGGCTACGCATTGCTCATGGGCACATCCACTGTGTGTGTGATTGCATCAATGCACTTGACTGAAATCACAATTGATAGCCAAACTGTCCATTTCACCTGTTATCTCAACTGGGTCTCCACTGGATCTGACATGCATGTAGTTAACAGTGGTAAATCTTCAGTTGCATGTGAGTTCACTGATTGTGAATTAATTAATAATTAATTCACTGAACTCTCACTAGTGTAAGTTCAGTTACAACTAGTACAACTGAGCTTAACTCACTTAACTGAGTTAAACTACTTTACAACTCACATAACTACACTTATAATTCTGTTACAACTCCAAATCACTCAGTTATAACTAATTCGAATTTCCTATCCCACAAGTCAACCTTTTAACTCAAATTTCCTATAGTTAACTGATTTTCCATTTTAGTTAATTATTTCAAGTAATTATGAGATAATAGATTAATATTTATTGTCCAATTTATTTAAGGGAAAAATAAATTAGACACACATTTCTTGTTGACTTTTCAAACAGAGAGTACAGCTTGCAGAGTCCTTGTACTACCACAAAATATTGGATCATCCTCCTCTGGACCATACATGCTCCATCAAGTGAGAGTATGACTCTCCCCTGAACTCCATTGTCTCCCACTATGTATCACTATACCCCTTTGCATAACACAACACGTCATTGCACACCATCGCATACCTTTGTATACCACTACATATCATTTTGTATCATGTATGTGTCACTATATCAAAAGATATACTAGTGTCAACTAAACCTAGATCCAAAATGGATATGTCCTCATCTGTAATATGCTTTTCCCCATAATCTCTGGATGCATATACTTCCCTATTGGTTGGTCCACAAGGTATATTCTCAACTATCCCATCGGTGATCATGACTTGATCCTTCAATGGGACCTCCAAAAGAAGTGACTCATGATCCCCATAATACAAAAAATCATAAATCTTTGGGTCATACCTATCTACAAATGCCTGCTAACCCGAATGTTCCTCATGTTCAACCATCACACAAGGCTCCTCCATAAAAAATAAATTCCACTCACATCATCCGATGATATGGCTGTCATACATGACTGACTGTTTGATGTGGAGGATGAGACATGTGCCCCACTCAACTCTACACAAATCTTCTCAACCTGCATCCCTGATTCTTGAAGGGCACTTTTCTTACTCTTCAAGGAATCTTGGGTAATCTCAAGCTCCTGGGTAAGTCTTTCAACTTCTTCCTCCTTTCCTTTAAACACATCCTGGTACATCTCTCCAATCATGAGAAGATTATCTCTATCAGAAAGTAGGTGCAAGTATTACTACCACTACCTCTCTAAGTGTCTAAAAATTCGCAAGGGGTGGCTCTCCTCCCAAACTATCGTGTGCCCCTGAAGCTCTCCAACAACAATATGCCATCAATGCATGTGTGTCTGCAAATTCCTTCTTACATTGTTCTGACATCCACTCTCTCAATACGACAATTTTCTTCTTACTCTGTTATGATATTCTTTGCAATGCTTGCCAAAATTTTACCCTAAGCTTTTTTGTTGTATCCATCTTTCTAGACCAATGAAAATATACCACTTCTCAAAACAATTTCTCCTTATTGAAGACCCCTCAAGCTGGGAGGAATCTCTACTCTTATACCACTGTAAAATCCCCAACCAAATCTGATGTAAAAATCAGATCTATGTGGTTAAGGAATTTCATCAAACACTTAAATGTGTTTTCTCAAAGGCCTTGGGAAAATCAACTGTCTTGTTGTCCCAACTTTCAAGGTGTATTACTAATGTGTTTAGACAATCAATGGGACGAGTTCCAACCTCCTTAGAATCCCCGAAGTGTCTTTTGTTATGATTATTTGCTTGTTGTTATGTATACGACCATTTTTCTCATTGAGGCATTATGTCAAATAGTTTGCATAACATGGATGTAGCTTGCATTTCCATCCATATTTTTTATTTTTACTTTTATAAAGCAACATGAATTCAAGTGGAACATAGACTAGAATAAACATAAGAGTAAATGACAAGTAATACACAACAAAAGCACAAATACCTCCACACAATCCTTCCTTGTTTATTTATTATAAATGGTTGTCCAATGATAGTAATTTCCATATCTGATATAAGTAATACAACAACCACTTTATTGGTCTATAATGGCTCCAAAAGGAAAGGAAACAGTGTCAATGATCCTCCTTTTTGATCCCCTAATCATGGATGCGCCTGTTGGTCACAATAATTGCTTAATTGATTTAAACAATCAAGTGATACATAAATTATCAACCCAGGGAAGTCTTTTATTTCAAAGATAGCCACGCACTGTATATGCTCAATTCCAAAAGCAACTTAGTGTTGCAGTAAAGAAATTCATACTATTTATACTTGCTTGAATGAACTGAAGCTGTGAATTAAATCACAGGAAAGTAATTCTCCTATTGCAATTCTTTAAAGTTCAATCTAAGAATCCTGGATTACATTAAAATAACACTGCAATGGGAAAGAACAACTATTCTGCAATCAGAGAATGGGACCCTTACTCTCAAACAGAGACTCGGTACTAACACTCTTTCATGAAAATAGTAATGCAGAAAACAATTAACTCTATCTAACAGAGAACAAAGCCACCTAGTTCCTTTCTTTCTAAGCAGGAGCCTTGAGCCTTATTTCTATTTTTAGCACACTTGTGAGGTTGA
>JZKD02S1903178.1:488119-513002 GCA_000966675.3 Picea glauca
GGCCCTCCCTTCTCACAAGATTCCCCTAAACGAAAAGCTAGAGAAGGATACTCAAAGCAGTCTTATATTCATCTGTCGAAATATCACATTACAAATTGGAAGAATAGAATACGTCTCGCTTCTCTGGAGTTGCTTCAATACATCAAAACTTGGATGCTCGACTGAAGAATTCCCCTTATTTAAAGAGGGAACCTCCTCGATGCAATATATCTAAAAATTACAATGTATATTTTGGTCGGATCTTCTTTCTAAACCAGAGCAGGATGTCCTGGTTTCACGCAATAGAAATGCTATTACAGGAGTTGGATGAGGTATTGTTGTTACAATTGGAGTAACAGCTTCTTCTCGTAGTTGCCGATGCTGTTTCAGCATCGCAATTCATGGGTTGTTTCAGCCACATGAATTGCACTCTTGACTATGTCGGCCTTGACCGCTAACTGTAACGGCTTCCTTGTGTTTCAGCATCGTTGGTTGGCGGTCTCCTCTGTGTTTCAGCATTTGCAGCTCTAAACTTCGTAGCAGCTCTCTGTCTCAGCCTCTGTGACTCCGGACTGTATGATAGTTCTGTGTTGCAGCATCAGGGGCCTCGGACTGTGTTTCAGCAACAGGGACCTTGGACTGTGTTTCAGCAATATAGACCTCGGTTTATGTAATCAGCTCCGTGTTTCAGCATCTGCGACCTGGCCTGGACTTCGGACTGTCTAACAGTGTTTCAGCATCTGCGTCCTGGGCTGTGTTTCAGCAACAGGCTTTGAATGCTAGTCTACAGTCTAATCAATGGTTAAGTACAAAAGTGATGTAAAATATTATGCAAAACAGATTAAGCATATAGTAATGAGAAAGGACGTTGTATACCTTGGAATGATCAGATGAAGTGATATTATGAGTCTAAATACAAGTGATGAAGGGTATAATAATGGCAAAAAGTATGGGCAAAAAGGTACATTGTGTGGTCCTAACAGCGCCCAAATTCCAATAGAGATGTTATATCATGCAAGATCCACAATTCCCATACCAAGAAATGTGCCCTCCTTGTTGCTTATGCCATGTTGAATTATGAACAATAAATCTAATGTAAAATCTTCATGAAATGGTTGAAATCTTGTAGATTTGATGATGGCTAACTTATATGAGAAGTTCCCTTAGCATTAGATATCAAATCTGACCACAAATCACTGGTTCTCAAACCCTCAGTGCGCCCTCCTTCAGTAAATTCACCCTAGCTCTGAGAATAAATAATATGGATGATGGAAACCCCCAAGGGTACCAAGAGAAGTCACTCCAGGTGAACCAAACACAAACCACATCATATCTCTTCAAGATCTCACTCCCAGAATTCAAATCAAACTCCTTCATATTGGACAATGCACCCTCTCTGCAAAATCCTCGAACAATTGCGCCCTCCTTTACAAGTAATACAAGAAATGGATCTGAAACTGAAATAGAATGGTGAGGGTGGAATCTTTCACCACCTTGACCAAGCTTGGATCAGGAACAAAGGAATCTTTCACCTCCTTATTGATCTCTAGGGTTTGTTCACTCAAAACCCTCAAAACGTTCAAGCTTCCAGAGATCAAAGATACAAGTGAAAATGATCAACATAATGAGAGAATATAAGCCCTTATCTCTCTTTTATACCCCCTTTCACATTTTTCCATTCAAGTCACTTTTAATTCATCTTTAATAGTTCTTCATAAAATCACTTTATTAATTTAATGACCCTTTTAACTCCAAAAAGTGATTAATTCGCCCTTATAACTTCTCCAGCCACTGAAAGTCACTTTTTATCATCCTATTATGTAGATATTTGTGTCCCAGTTCCAACGAGCTATTACACTAAGGTGTTCCTCCAAGAAACAAGCTCCAAATATCACCTTCAATGTAATTAATTAAAACATGCTCAATAATAACCCAAAATTACAGAAATTGTCGAAATTCCATGGAACCAAAAGCGAACTGTGTGGAAATGATCATGATGTTGAAAGATGGTGAATGGGCTAGCCTGGGCCCCATATAAATCCTCCAAATTTCCTGAGCTCACTATTATCCTCCTTTTACTCCTCTGGTTAGGATGACATAAAATCATAAATTTCCCTCTGACTGCAAGGTAGGGGAATCCAAAAATGGGAACATTACACTTATCCCTAAGGGTTACCTACTTACTAGGGAGAAATATCAACCACCAAATTGAAACAGGTTAAAGAGAATAATTTCCAAGAAAACGTTACATAACCCAAAGCAGTAATAGGCAACAAAATCAAATGCCTCAAATATTGAAATGACACTCACCATAATACCTGACTTGTACCTCATGGAGAAAGACCCAATGTATTTCAGAATCTAGCTAATGTGGTGGATAACGTTGTGATGAACCTGGAACTATGGTGGCGAGGTGGGTCTCTGTCTGTGCAAGTGGACATTTTTGGTCGAGTTGTCTCTCGGTACTCCATGTTTGCAACCTGAGGGCCTCGAGATATCATCTCCTTAGTTATCCCTAGGATTTGGGGATAACATCTAGCTCCTGCTTGGGGACATGTACTTGTCATAGAGTGCATGAGAACTGCAACATCTCCTGGTGGACATTTTCCTACACTGAAATATAAAACTGTAAAATCTAGGGTGGCTCTATCACCCTTTGTCCATATATATCAAAAGACAAAAATGACAACTAATCTAGAAAATAAATTTTGCATTTTTTCAAAAATTTCTAAAATAAACATGTAATATGATGAAATCAATATGCAAGTAGAGAAAAATGAAAAATGAAATGCAACTAAACTACCATGAGCAATCAAGATACAAATGCAAGGAAAGAAATATGACCTACGTACTTACCTAGGACCTGGGCCCTAAAGAAGTCAAGTGCTCTGAATGTCGAGTCGGAGAAGATACCCATCCACTGGTAATGTCATCTTTCTCCTATCCAAAGCTGTCAAATAGTAATTCTCTTTCTTGGACTTCTTCTTAATGATGTAAGGGCCAATCCAAGCGTTGTCATCCTTCTACTCATATTTAGGCTTGCCCTTCCTCTTGTCCCACATGAACAAAAGAATTATTTCACTGTAGTTGATGTAAGGTATATTCTTGATGTAAGGATAGGAAGGAGCTCATGTGTTGACTACATTTCTGATGGCTTCTTCACATTCTTTTTCATTATTATCTTATTTCTTCAATATCTGGATAGACCCTGGCTCTTTCCTTTGGAACTTTGGAAGATTTTCTTTGTACTCATTTGTCCTTGGGAGCAGTGTATCTATGCAGTCCTCCTTCGTGAAAGGTAAGTCTCATGGATCATATTCAATGGTCTCTAGAACCTCATCGAACTCACACTCACTTGTGTAATCAAGACCATTGGGGTCAATCACATGTTTGTCGGCCCACTCTTGAATATATAATATCTCAAAGGTGCCATCCCCCATGGGGATGTGTGCATGGGTAAGATCCATGCTAAGAAAACCTCTAAGAGAAGCAAACGAAATCCTTGATAAGAGAATCCCCCAAGCGTCTGAAACATCAATCACTACTATGTTCATGAGGAGACTGATATGCGTAAAATCAATCAAGAATACTTCAACATTTTCACATAGTCCATAAACCTTGACCCTCTTAGAATCAATGCCACACACATTTCCATATGGTTGGGTCATCTTTAAGCTAAGTTGTTCCATCACCTTCAAATACATGACGTTTGTTGAGGCCCCAGAATCCAACATACAATTATTTAGGTGGAGGCCATTCATGCCCAACGAAAGATAGAAAGGAGGGTTATTGTCCTTTTTCCGATCAATATACATGGTGTTTCAAATGATTGGAGGGTCCTCCTTCTCAATTGGTACCTATAATAACTTCAATATTTCCCTCATAGAAGGAATTTTGCACATCTCTGTTACAAGGACCGTCATATTAAACTTCCCAAACATGGTTGCAATGTCTATGTTCAAGTGAATCTCATCTTTTGTTGGAGTTGGATTTGGAAGAAACTCATGTACTGGAGGTGGTAGTGGTGGGACCACCTTCTCTGTAGATGGAGGAAGAGTGGTTTCTTTTGGATGAGGGAGAGCAGAAGGTTGTGACAGAGGAACTGAAGCTTTATTTCTTCTAGTGTATGTTTAAAAATCCCTCTTGCTCAGATCCTTTCTTTGATCATCTATCAGCTGGTTTAACACTCAAAGTATTCCCTCTCTTTCCCCCTATATTCTGGCTTTGTCAACCTGTTCCTGTGTGACCTCTTCCTCTTGGAAGTTACAGATCATATCCATGAAGTTCATACTACCAAGAGAGTCTTCATCTTGTTGGGGGCATTCATCCTCTCAGTGAGGTTCTTGAGATGGAGAACACCAAGTTCTCTTCTCTATGTTGACCATTCCAACCGGGTTCAATGTATCAAGATCCTTTACCTCTTGTTCAGGCCTTGGTTTTCAACCTATGGCATCTCTCTTCTTTCTAGAAAAATGAGGTCTGAAGGTAGATTGAATCCTTTCCACAGTGGTTAATTGGCCCATGATTTTATTCTGATCTTGGATGAACCGAGTACTCATCTAATCTATCTTATGAGTCAAGAGGGAAATTGGATCAGGATAACTGCTACTAGAAGCCTTAGTCTTTGTCTATGCCTTGGCACGAGGGTACTGAAAAGGATCAACCTTTGAGTCAAGGAGGTTCTCTTCTATTCTTTCACTATACTCTTTGGCTTGTGCCAAGGTGGTGGGCTTCTTGTCCTTCAGAATGAAACCAAATTTCCCATCAAATGTATTCATGTAAAGGAGATGAACAGTTGTAGTTGTAGGATGTAGATATTCCAGGATTTGACTGTACAATCTATCAAACCTGTTGTCAAATTCACTTACTATTTCATTTTCCTTTTTCTTTATCTGATTGAACTGTGTTGCAAGCATTCCATTGTCTTTCTTCATTCTCCATATGTTCTTGAATAACTTGGAAAAGTCTTCATAAGATGATATGTGATTGTTAGGTAAGCCTCTGAACCCCCTATGAGAATCTTTGGTTAATGATGAGGCTAGTAGCTTCATTGCCACATCCTCATGTTCCACTTCTACATTTTCCATGCCTTAGCCCATGGCATAGAGATGATCATCAACAATGAACACATTGTTTCCTAGAAACTTTGGAAACCATTTATGAGACTCTTTTGGCATGATATTGGGATATCTAGGAATGGTGGCCATGTTCAATGGATTGTAGAGATCTTTTTCCCAAGGGTGATCCATTGGAGCAAGGGGAAGGGTATCGTGGAAAATGGTTTTAACAAAAGGAGACTTGAGAGGAGGCCTTCTTCGGTAAACCTTGGAAGGTTTGAATCTCATTAGGGGAAAGTCTTAATGGGAGACAGATTCTAGGAAGGTGGACTTGCCAGATGAGCTTCAAGAATATCTCATCAATGGTGGAAGGGGAACTTCCTTCAAGTGGAGTCGCCAAGAAAGCTAGGGGTAAAGGATTTGGGATGGTATATTTCCAAAGTGTCGTTAGGGCACAAAAGAGAATTCAAAATCCTCCCTGACAATGTTGCTAAAATGTTATCGCGCAAACCGTAGGTTGGGAAAAGACTGATCCAAACCACAAGATGGCGACAAATAGGATAATACCTACCCATTTTCACCTCAGATAGGTATTCCCATCACTTTAGAGGTGAAGTAATCAACTCAAGGGGGGAATCCCAGGTGACCCTAAGGGGGGAATGAGATGGAAAGTGATATTTATGAGTGGATGCCTCTATAGTTCAAGTTGTTAAATGGAAAGTAGCTTGGTAATGAGTCTCGGTAGTGGTCAATGGTTGCCAAGAAGTTTGAGTACGTGCGGATGACAATGGTACATGCCCGAGACACAAGAAACACCAAGTATACAAGCTATGTGTTAAGTGGACAAGAAATTTAAGGTTGTTGTCCCTATTTGCAACAGTCAACAAAGATATATATTATCAATGAAACGATATTTAGTGTTGCTAAACAAGATGTTGAAATTCTAACAAATGATGCAAGAGATAAGCTAGTGAACTCAAGTAATAAAGCATAGACTTTAGCATCAATGTAAGGTTTGTATAGACAAGTATTGAAGAGATGTATTTGCATCCTTATGGATGTAGCAAACAAGTTGTTACAGAAGAAAAATCAGCCACCAAAACTTGCAAAGAATCAACCCAAAAGATGGGCCAGGACTAGTAGATTATGCTGGCAAACTCTTCGCAAATTTTGACGGTTGATAAGAGAGTAAAATCAAAATTTATGATGAGTTTTTATACAGCCCTAATGGTTGTAGATTAAAATTGCAACAACAGTAAGACTTTCTTGGCCAATTGAGATGCCTTAGTAGCTTAGA
The DNA here is from genome assembly GCA_000966675.3 of Picea glauca. Lineage (NCBI taxonomy): Eukaryota > Viridiplantae > Streptophyta > Pinopsida > Pinales > Pinaceae > Picea > Picea glauca. The sequence continues at coordinate 494,453 of JZKD02S1903178.1, forward strand.
GATATGTTTAAACTTCACTTAAGAAAATTTCAATATCTCAACTTTTCATGATTACCAATGCAATAATTTATTTCTCCAATGCATGAAGACTAGTGCCTTTCTATTGGGAGAAATGGAGTCTCTTGATTAAACAAGTTGGATGAGTTACTTCCTTAGGGTTGTAATCCCTTTTACTCCCCAAGGCAAACCCTAACCAACAAGGAAAAACCTAGGATGGTGTAAACCCTTTTACTCCCCCTAGTATCCTTTGCACAATAGATTATTCCAAACAATTATAATGGAATTGGAGGGGGTTTTGTGCCCTTATACTCCCCAAGAGATCATCACATTAATCTTACAACCAAGAAAAGAGAGCAATGAACATGAAATACTTACCTAGTTGAAGCATTAACAAGATGAAACACTAATTCACCAAGGAAAATCCACCATAAAGAAAGAAAAATCCTTCAAGAGAGCTAGTGAATCATCCATCCATAAAATAGCATAAGATAAACCATCACAAGATAATGTAACCAAGAGAGATAGAGAAAATTTCCCAAGGAGGGCGCAAATTTCAGCCAATGTAGTCTTCTCACAATGGGAGAGCTATAATAAAATTAAATAGAGATGATATATATTTATACAAATCCTCTAAAACATAATTTGTCCACATTCAAAGGGTAAACCACGAGATAAGGGTAAATTTTCCCTTTTTCTTTCCCCTTTGCCAAAATAACATTTTTTAATTCATAATTTGCACAAAATATAAACCCTAGAAACAAGATGTCACCCTCTTGGGGCAACATTTTGGAACTTTAGGTCAAGTCATTGAGTTGGAGATGAGTTATCTAGGCCTCCAAAGGCCAAATTTCTTCAAGCCAAGTATCTCCTCCATGATCCAAGGGCTCCCTCTTTCAAAACGTGCCAAGTGTCTTCAATCACCACCAAACCCTAGCCCTAGGGCGACATCAAGCCCCCAAAGGTGATGTTTTGGCCTCCAAAGGCAAGTCATTTGGATTGTAGGGGATAGGTAAGATCCTCCAAGGCATCTCTTAGGCCTCCAAATCCATGTCATCATCACCCGATGTGTGAGCCCCAATATCCAACCTGTGGGATTCAAGCCCCAAGAAAACCCAAGCTAGGCTTGTTCTTCCAAAATTGTCCACCAACTAGGTCCTGCAAAGACAATGAATACACCCTCCAAGAATATCAAGTCAAATGCATCATGATGAGTAAATCAAATCAATAAAAAATCCATACAAGCATGATTATCCAAACTACCTCATCAAAATAAACAAGTGATCAAAGACTCTATGCAATTTTCCGAGTTTAGGTATGGGAGGGTTGACAAAGCGACCTATTGGGTGAATCATACCTCAAATTTAGGAGTGTTTCCCAAGAGGACATTTCTCTAAGTCACATGGATGAAGTGACATGGATGGGGGAAATAATATTGGGCATGGGTTTCATGACATACAAGGGGTTGTAGTGTCTCATTTATGGGTGCCTTTGTAGAGGGTGTGTTGCACCTTCATTTTCAATGCAACCTTTTTCCAAGCCCATTTATTTCCTTTTATTATTTGAATATGTTTCTAGGTTTAAACAAAGGTGAGGCTTCTACCTAAGCATGAAAAAAAATGCCCACATTGACTCTACCCTAGTCACATCATGCTTCCCCAAGTTGAAAACATGTGTGGGGCTTCTACCTAAGCATGAAAAATAATGCCCACACATGCTCCGCCTTAGTTGGCATTTGTATAGCTATTTTTGTGCGGGTCCCATCAGTTTCTTACGAGAGACATTTCATTTTCCTCTAGATCCTTGGGGGAGAATATAGAAGGTTCATGATTGGATTTTATCTTTTTCCAGCTACAAGCCTCTGGGACTTCATCCCCTTCTTCCCATGAAATTAAGGACAACCCCTTCTTGGGTCAGTATACCCGAAAATCCCAAAAGGTAAGGAGATGAGGGGATGAAGTGTGGAAAGTGACAAGTATGGTCAGGAATGGCATGATGAATTTTCAAGAGGACCTTCTAGTAACAGACTTATCCCTAAGGGTGACCCACTTACTAGGGTGCAATATCAACCACCAAAGTGAAACAGGGAAAAGAGCATAATGTCCAAGCAAATGTTATATAATCCAAAGCAGTAATAGATGCAACAAACTAAAATGCCTCAAATATTGAAATGACACTCACCATAGTACCTAAATTGTACCTCATGGAGCAAGACCCAATGTCTTTCAGAAGCCAGTTGATGTGGTGGATACCGTCATGATGAACTTGGAAATGTGGTGGCAAGGTGGGTCTCTGTCTATGCAAGTGGACATTCTTGGTCAATCTATCTCTTAGTACTCCATGTCTGCAACCCGAGGGCCTTGAGACATCATCTCCTTAGTTATCCCTAGGAGTTGGCGATAACAGATACTACTAAGGACTTTAAGTTTCCTATATACTCAAAAACTTTCCATGATATAGGAATTGATGGTGCCCATACCTATAATGAATTATTCATGTTGAGGAAGGATGGGAAAGGTTTGATAGATGTTGAAAACTCAAATGAAAGAGAAGAATATGAAATTGAGAAAACACAAAATCTAAGGAAACTATGCATCCATAATTTTGTTGCTAGATTACCAGTCTTACCATGTGAAAAGGTCATTAGATGGTTGATAGAGAATATTGATGTAAACACCAATAATATTTTGAATGAAAAAGGACAATGTATTGGTGTCTTTGCACCCACAGACTTGGAAGCATATTATCAAAATTAGAAACATATTTACCAATGAATGTGTGAGAGACTTCACATGCCCTCATGATTAGCATGATCTCATAGTTGAATGCTACGAGGAAGTAAGGATTTTAAATCCAAAGACAATAAGACCTTTTCTTTACTAGTCTCAGATCAAGTTATGTGTGGGACATCCATTTGATAGCATACTCTATGGGGGGGAATTTTCAACTCATGTGAAAGTTTCTTGGGTGACAATGATTCATTAAAACACTGAGCATGATAAAATTTTCAACTAGACAACCATTTTATCTACTTCTTTGGTAAAATCTTGTTATCGCACAAGTTGTAGGTTGGGAAAATCTAGACCAAATCCACAATATGGCGGCAACTAAGGGAAAACCTACCCACTGTCACCTATGATAGGTAATCCCGTCACTTTAGAGGTGAAGTGATCACCTAAAGAGGGGAATCTCGGGTGACCCTATGGGGAAATGAAATGGAAAGTGAGATGATGAAATGAATTCCCCTATAGGTCAAGTTGTTGAGTGGAATATGGCTTTGATGATACATCTCGGAAGTGGTTTAAGGTTGCCAAGTCTTTGAGTACTTGCGGAAAGTGTTTGTACCTTCCCGAGAAACAAGAAAATCCAAATGTACAAGTTTTATGTTAAGTGGAAAATCAAGTTAATTTTTCTATCCCTATTTTCAGCAATCAACAAAGATATATATTAGAAAGAAACAATTAATAAAGCTACTAGATAAGATGCTAAAATTCACATAAATAATGCAAGAGATAAGCAAGTAAACATTAATACAACTCAAGTATAAAAGCATAATACTTTAGCATCAATGTAAGGTTTTTATAGACAAGTATTGCAGATATGTTGATCCATGTGGATATCGGTGGGCACCCACCTTTTCCAACTGGCTCAAAACAGTTTTCTGGCAATTTTGGTAATTTACTATTTTTAGCAGTTTTTAACTTCCGAGGCCATTTTGAGGCCCTAAACGACGTTTTTGGGAAAACGGGGAGAAATACGAAAGCTCCTTCGATATTTCCCCCAAAATGAATCTCCTCGATGATATCTTTACAACAGGATATCATGCGCCTAAAACAGAGATCGTATGCAAAAGTTACGACCCCGGGAAGTTGATGTACTAACTTACCCAAACGAGGAAAACATGACTTTTGGTGCTTCATCTCCTTGGGTTAGGTTTTTGGATGTATATGGTTTTGGGAATTCGTGTTTATTGTAAAAAGGCCTTCAAAGCCTCATTGTAATCATCTTCTTGCGAATGCAAGTAGCCGTCACATCTCTTCTCGGAGATAAGTTGGCACCATTCTAGCGAGTCTTTCACTCTGTATTTTTACAGTCTCTGTACATTTATTTCATTAATATAAATTGTGTGCTACTATATCTCTGTGTTTATGGTTGCATCTCTGATACATTTATGTTATATTATTGGATATCCATGATATCTCTGTACATTTATTTATTATATCTCCACTCCCATTTCATGCCGAAAATAATCTGGATCAGTGGTATTAGAGCAGGCTGCTCTTGATCGTTTTTCAGTGCATGTCCCCGACAAGGTCCAAGTATAGCAAGTTGGGTCTCAATATTTTATCTCTTGAGGAAAATCGCCCTCGCACACCCAAGAAACCCTCCATGGCGGAAGAAAAGAAAAACGATGGAGTAGATGATCCTATCAATTTGTTGCTTGAGAAAGCTCTCACACGACAGAGGGACGAAATGATGGAGAATTTTTCCCACATCCTTCAATGCCTGCCAATAGCAACAAGTGCATCTTCATCAAACAATCACTTTGGAAGAACCTCTCCTTTAAAGGTACAGGTTAATTTTGATATTCCCATATTTAAAGGTCAGATAGATGTGGATGCCCTAGAAAAATGGTTAAATCTGTTAGAAGGTTAAGTCTTTGTTCAAAATTTTTTGGAAGGGTAAAAGATGACCTTTGCGCTCCTGTAATCGCGTCCCCATGTCAAACATTGGTGGGAAAGGTATTGGGAGAAAAGTTCCAGAGAGGAGTGTGGAATATATGGGGTCGAGCCCACTTGGGATTTGTTTGTGAATGTGGTAAAGGAACAATATTACCCTGTTGGAAACTATGAGGACCGATACATGAGATGGACCACACTGCGGCAAGAGAGGGGCCAAGCAGTTCCAGAGTTCACCAATACCTTCCATACCTTGCGCACCAAGTTGGGTATCAAATACTTCAAACGACATTTGGTTCTGAAATACCATGGGGCTCTACATAGATACATCCAAACTGAAATGGATTTTCTTGACATCTCATCACTCGGTGTTGCTCATCTATATGTTGTTAAAATCGAGCAGAAATTTAAGCATCAGAACAAATGGGAGTTCAGGTCTGCAAATCCGCAACAACCAAAGTACGACAAAGAAGTCCCTAACAAACAGTCTCCTGAAAACTAGTCCAAACCATAGGAAAAGAAGGGTCATGGGAAGACAAAGAAGGACACCAGAAAATGGTGCAATTTCCAAAAAATTCCTTGGCACAACACCGATGAATGTAGCTCAAAATAGTCATTGGTGGCCGAGATCAAAGATAAGGAGCCAAACCCTGATTCAGAATCTGATTCTGAAAATTTTGGTAAAAGACAGATCATCGATGCAGACCCCACTGTTATTTTCGCGACTGCAACAATTCAACCAAAAGAACCAATAGATCTTGAAGAGGGGGAGCGCCTTTTTCATTCACATATGTGCATGAAGGGGACCCCGCTGCATTTTATTGTTTATAGTGGAAGCCAGAAGAACCTCATCTTAGCAGAGGTCGTCAAACAGTTGGGATTTTTTACAACACCACACCTGCAGCCATACAACATCGGGTGGCTTCACCAAGGACGAGATCTTCGTGTCAACCAGCAGTGTCGATTGTCATACGACATCCATCCCTTCAAGGATGAGGTATCATGTGATGTTTCCCCATTGGATGTCTGTGATGTTCTGTTGGGCCAACCATATATGTGGAGACGCCATGTTGTTTATGAGTCTTGACCCTGTAGTGTCATTGTTACTTTGGAGGGTCATCTCTATAGAATACCAGAGGTAGTTCCAACTACTGTCCCACCTAAACAGTGCCGCAAGGTAGTATCTCATACTACAAAATTCAACTTCTTCACAATCTGTTCAAAGGGTGAATAGAAGAATATTGCAACCACTATAACCTCGGCCCAAGAACCTTCTATCCAACAGAAGTAGGTCGACAAGATTGCAGCAAAGTGTAAATATTCCTTCTACACAAAGGCACCTCATGTAGCCAGACTGGTTAAAAAGTTCCAACCCTTCCAACAACATGTTTGTGACAACCTTCAACAAGTTAAGCAGCGCAACTTCCCCAACAAGGCAAGCAGCTCACCAAGATGCAGATTCAACAAACGTTTTTCCCTCTCCCTCGGGCACTCAACGCAATGGATACCATTGCTTCCTAAGGAGGGAGGAGTGATCCAAGTGGATATTGGTGGCCACCCACCTTTTCCAACTGGCTTAAAATGGTTTTTTGGCAATTTTGGTAATTTACTATTTTTAGCAGTTTTTAACTTCTAGGGCCATTTTGAGGCCCTAAACGATGTTTTTGGGAAAATGGGGAGAAATATGGAAGTTTCTTCGATATTTCCCCCAAAATGAATCTCCTGGACGAAAACTTTCCAACGGGCTATCATGCACCTAAAACAGAGATCGTATGCAAAAGTTACGACCCGAGGAAGTTGATGTACTAACTTACCCAAACAGGGCCCACATGACTTTTGGTGCTTCATCTCCTAGGTTTAGGTTTTTGGATGTCTAGGGTTTTTGGCATTCTTGTTTATTGTAAAAAGGCCTTCAGAGCCTCATTGTAATCATCTTCTTGCGAATGCAAGTAGCTGTCACATCTCTTCTTAGAGATAAGTTGACACCATTCTAGCGAGTCTTTCACTATGTATTTTTATAGTCTCTGTACATTTCTTTCATTAATAGAAATCTTGTATTACTGTATCTTTGTGTTTATGGTTGCATCTCTGATACATTTCTGTTATATTATTGGATATCTGCGATATCCCTGTGCATTTCTTTATTATATCTCCACTCTCATTTCGTGCCGAAAATAATCTAGATCAGATGTATTTGCAGCCTTATGGCTGTAGAAAACAATTTTTTACAGAAGAAAAATCAGCCACCAAAAATCACAAGTAATCCATCCAAAAGATGCGCTAGGACTATTAGATTATGTTGGCAAATTATTAGCAATTTTTTATGGTTGAAATGTGAATTATAAGTAAGAAAAAAAAATATTTGTTTCCTCCCCAATGATTGTAGATTTTAATGAGTTATAGCTCCAAGAAGACGAAGCCAATCAAGACACCCTAGTGTCCTTGAAAATCTCTTAACATGTAGGAAAGTTTCCAACTTGAACAAGATCAATATCTCACTAAATCATGTTTACCAAGGAAAATAATTTATTTCTCCAATGCAAACTTCAGATTAACACCTTTAAAATATGGGTGAATGGAGTCTTAGAAGTGTGAGTTAGAACAATAAAATCCCTAGGGGTGTAAATCTTCTTAATCCCTAGGGCATGCCAATCAAACTAGGGTAAACCTAGGAGGGTATACACACTCGTACTTCTCCTAGAAACCCTTACCAAAACTGACTTATAAACTTTAGCAAATAAGATGAAGCTTAATGGAGGGTGTATACAACATACTCCTCCTAGGGTTTCAACCAACAATGACCAAGAATAGGCAAGAAAGAACTAACAAATGCATATTTTCATTAACAATTCCAAGAGAGAGAGAGAGAGATCAAACCCTAGTTAACCAAGCAAATTACCATCCAAGAGCAAGAACATAATCCTTCAAGAGGGGCGCACAACTTTAGCTCAAGAATTCACCAAGAAATATCACCAAGAAGCATTTGCACAAGAGAGAGATACCAAAAATGCCCAAGAGGGCGCAAATTTCATCCAATATGTCTTCACACAATGGGAGAGCTATGATGAAAATCAAATAGAGATGATATTTATTTATACAAATCCTCTAAAACATAGTTTGTCCACATTCAAAGGGTAAACCAAAAGATAATGGGACAACAATCCTTACTCTTTCCCCTTTTCCAAAATAACATTTTTTAATTCATAATTCGCACATAAGATAAACCCTAGAAACATGACATCACCCCCTTGGGGAAATGTTTTGGAACTTTAGGTCACATCGTTGGGTTGGATATGAGTGAATTAGGCCTCCAAAGGCCAAATTTCTTCAAGGTAATCTTCTCCTCCATGATCCAATGGCTCCCTCCCTCAAAACGTACCAAGTGTCTCCAATCACCACCAAACCCTAGCCCTAAGGTGGCGTTTTAGCCTCAAAAGGCAAGTTGTTTGGCTTGTAGGGGCCAGGTGGGATCCTCCAAGGTGTTATATAGGCCTCCAAAGGCATATCATTATCATCTGGCATGTGGGCCCTGGTATCCAACCTGTGGGATTCAAGCCCCAAGGAATCCCAAGCTAGGCTTGTTCTTCCCAATCTATCCACCAACTAGGTCTCGCAAAGACAATGAATACTCCCTCCAAAGATCTCAATTCAAATGCATCGTGATAAGTAAATCAAATCAATAAAAGATCCATCCAAGCATGTACATCTATACTACCTCGTCAAAATAAACAAGTGCTTAAAGACCCTATGCAATTTTCCAAGTTTAGGTATGGGAGGGTTGACAAAGTGACCTATTGGGTGAATCGTACCTCAAGTTTAGGAGTGTTTCCAAAGCAGACCTTTCTCTAATTCATATGGATGAAGTGAAATGGATGGTGTAAAGACTTGGGGAATGGGTTTCATGACAAAGCTATAAAGAAATCCCATACAAATGTGATTGTAAGTCCTCTAGAGTTTTACATGTCATTCTATCTCTTTGATGTTATTTGTGTCTCCAACTCTTTTACAGGATTAGGATGGTCATGGTCACTAGAGAAATCCCTTGTTCATGTATATTTCAAGGATTTGTGGAAACACAAGTACAAGTATCAATATACTCTCATTTGTGACTATTTCCTTGCACCTTTGTATGAATTGATTTTTTTTGAACCATTCCCAATAATATCTCTAGAGGCCATTAATATGCTTAAGAACATTGGATATTGGTACATTTATGAGTGTCCCACTTACATAAGAATTTATGGAACAACTCAAGCACCTTGTACACTTACAACATATGTGCCTAATGGGCTGGTGATTCAAGAGATTCGTTATCAAACTACTTTACATGGTTTAAATGCTTGTCTCAACAAACAAAAAAAAAAATTAAGTTTTGTGTAACCTAACCATTGTGCATAGGCATGCACGGGTTAACTCATTCTACTAGAGATGGGATGGAAAAAGGAAAAATGAACAAATATCATTTTACTCTTGAAAGGAATCAAATGCATGACCCCTTAGATATTGTTGGGAATCACATAGATAAGATGAGAGTTGCATTCTCCTACCAACATGAGAAGAATGATGTTGAATAACCAAAGAAAAGAGATCTTACTTATGATGAAGTTTTGAATAGACATCATACTCTTGTAGAAGAAAAAGAGAGGAAAAGAAAAGAAAAAGTAGAAAAGGATCCTACTAAAGGACAAGCTCTCCAAGAGAAGAGGAAAGAACATGAAAAGAAGATATTATAAGCACTAGAAAGGACAAACAAGATTTTGAGGCCAAGAAAGAGTAGAAGCTTAGGCTAAAGTTGTAAATAAAGAAGAACAAGTAAAGAAGAAGGAAGCTAATCCTAAAGCCAAAAGAAAGAAAGAATTTGAGGCTAAAGCTAGAGAGGAAGCAAAATCGAAAAAGAAACAAGAACTTGATGAGAAATCCAAATAGGATGTCGAGGTTGAAAGATTGAAGAAAGATGTTGAGACTAAAGCACAAGATGAATATGAAGTATAACAAATTAAAAAAGAAGAGCAATCCAAAAAGGAGGCTAATGCCAAAGCTGAGAAGAAAAGAAAAATAGAGTGAGAATTGAAGAAAAAATCTCATGATGAAGTTGAGGCAGAGAAGAAAAGAGAAGAAGAAGAAGAACATAAACAACAAAATGAGTAGCATAATGGAAATATTGAGACTCAAGATCCATATCCCATATAGGAAATATATACTACTCAAACATTTGCTAGTTCTTTTGATCCAAGTATGGTCATATCAAGAGAAGGGCTAATTCCCACACTAGTTTATGAAGTGGAAAACCTAGACATGTTTACATTTGACAAGGAGAGAAAGCAAGTGGTGATGAAAACCCACAAGTGTGGGAAGATTAACCTGGATAAAGAAATGTACTTACCACTAAATTTTTAGTAATAGACACAAAGAAATCATATTGTAGATCAATTGATAGTGTTGGCCTTGAAATTTTCCAATCCATTATCCATGAGGCCATTGATATTGAAAAAAAATGAAGGCATATGAAGATACCTTTTCCTTGCTAGAAAATCAAGTCAACTATTAACAATCTAGTCAGCAAGTCTACTTTTATTGACTATGCCTTCAAAATACATAACAAAAATTGAATACTATTTAGAGAGAATTCTATGAAAAATCCCAATGCCTATAGGTCCAAAGGAAATATATTTTAGAAGTTTTTAATCATATTAAGACATGGAAAATTCCACATGATCAAGCTTCATTATAGTTTGACAATGTCAAAATATGGTAGGCATGCTTTGAATAAATCACTACTTTTACTGAAGCAACTTCGCAGGAAATCAAATTTCGTCTTAAATATTGTATAGATTCAACACATAATGCTCTCAAAGGGATTCAACATGAAATAGTAGACTATGCCACTATGTGGCAAGTTGCAGAAAATATGGCTAGCAATTGCCATCTTCCATCTTTTAGAGAAAAAGACAATTTTTTTCCGTAGGCTGAAGTATCCAAGGCATTTAAGGATTGTATTGGTACAAATAGGCATATCATTCATTCCCTCACAAATATTGATGAAGCAACTATTAAGAAATATGTCAAATACCCCATTAATGACATTACATTAATAAAGACTATATTTCCCAAGCTTGCAAATTTTGAAAAAAGGAGGAGTGAAATTATTTCCTCTTATAAGTCCCCTTTGAAAAAACATCACTTTCCCCAAAGTGATGCATTTGACCAAACTATTGAGGCTTGGAAAACATATGTAGAAAATTATAGAAAATAAAAAGAGAAAGCATCCTCTAAGTAAGTGTGGGAAACCGACAGTCGAGGCAATTGAAGTGTTTTGTCACCCCCTTTTCTTTTGTATAAATAAGATAGATGCTATGAACAAAAGGATTTTTGTTTGAGGTTGTAAACTACTTTCAATATTCTTTGAGAAGCCAAGATGGCCACTTTCAAAGATTTCTTCTTGTGTATGCTCTTTTTTGGAACTATTCCTTTACTTGCTTATGCTAGAATGGATGTAAGAATGTTTTCTTTTGTTGTAGATTGTTCTCATGCAATTGCAATTATTTCTTGTTTTTATTTTTCAATAGGTTTCTAACTTGTGAATGGAAGTTGTGATCAATTATTTTAATTAATCCTAATTTTGTTTTAATGGCTAGTTATTTAAAATGTTTCTATCATTAATATTCAGTAAATTGTTTTCTATTTTAATAGTTGAAATACTTGTTAATTTCATATCTACTCTTCATTCTTAAATTCTATCTAGGTAATTAGTTTTAGAATTGTATTTAGAATTTATAATTTTATTTCTCAAAGATAAACCCATTGATTGGCAATCAATCCAACATACAAGTGGAGCTTACTATTCCAAACAAGAGAAGGTTAATGGATCCTTAGCTTTGGGAAACCTCCCTTAGTTTGACAATGGACATTTGTCAATGTCAACACACACATGCCATTAGAGCAACACTACCATGTTGTTTCCAACTTCTATTTTTTCTCAAGTCAATTATATCTCCTTCATTATTTCTAATAGCTTCATTTTTCTCGGTTTCCCATTTTGAAAGACAAATCTACAGTGTTGAAGGAGTTCCTATACCAAAATCACCATGAGAGGAACAATCAAGAGTTATAAAACTTGTGGTTGAATCCGCAAGTTGGTTCTATTACATGAGTTGACTATCCAATTGATGGTTTACTTTACTAGTAAGTTGATCTTGATTTATGAAAATTTTGCAAAGGATCATTGCATAACAAGCTAGACGAGGAGTTCAATAGAGTAACAATTAAGGTCTTCTCATCAAAAACAACATCTCTCCTAAAAATAATATCACATTTTAATGGTTCAAACAATCTGTACACTTTTGACTCTTCAAAGTATCCCATAATGATACATCCATGGCTCTTTGCATCTAGATTCTACCTTTTATTATTTGGAATCATGTTATGCATATAAAGGTTCTAATATGTCCCACTAAGGGTTTTCTTCCACTCTAATTTTCAATAGGATTCATATCCCATACAACTTTAGTCAAAAATAGGTTCAAAATGTAATTTGAGTAGCAAACAACTTCTATCCAAAACTTGGTTGGAAAACCTTTGGTCTGAAGCAAACAATTTGCCATTTCTACCAAGGTTGAATTATTCCTATCTGCAAACCAATTATACTGAGGTTTGAAAGGTACAAATATTTGTAAAGTGATACCATTTTGAGATAAGTAATTTTCAAACACCTTGCCCACATATTCTCCAGCATTGTTTGATATTAAATATTTCACATGTCGATCGCATTGCTTTTCAACTAAAGACCTAAATTCCTTTAACTTATCAAAGACATGAATTGAAATTATCAAAGGCGTGACTCTTATTCTTCGAGAAATAGACCCAATTGTACTTGGAAAAATCATCAATGAAGGTTAAAATATAGATCATTCTTTATATCGATGTTTTTTTCAAGGAACACAAACCACTATGGATAAGTTCCCATTGAGTCTTTTCTCTCCAAGCCTTCTCTGTTTCAAAAGGAAATCTGGTGATGCTTTCTAAGCACACACACCCTTCACATACTCCATTAGGGGGGAACAATATTAGGTAGTCTAGTAACCAGATTATGTTTCACCATCAGTTTCAAGATTTAAAAATTCAAATGTTTGAGTTGTTCATGCCAAATTATACTACGGTCATTGGTTTGAACCATTAGTGTAGTCGGTTATGTATATTTCTTTGGAAATTCATAGAACTTTTATAGTTTCTCCTTAGGGTAAAGAATACCCTTGACAATAACAATACCAACAAAGTTATTATACATATAATTCACAACAAAGTGATCTAGCTAAAATTCTTCTTGCCAATCTAAGTTAGTTGAGGCACAAAAAACAGATTGTCACTCAAACGAGATGCATGATACACATCAGTGATCACACCATTTTCACATTCAATATTGCCACAAACAATAATAGTAAGTGCATAGTCCTCTACTACAAATATTTAATTTTTGTAACCTCACTTGATGAAGAAAAGAGAGAAACATCTTTATCCATGTATGTCTACAACTAGAGTCAAGTATCCATTCATTCTAAGAAGTGAGAATATTCAAGGCTTGAGAATAATTAATAGAGAATGTATAGTTATCTACCTTATCTTCTGAAATTTGGTGCTATAAGTCAGTTTATATTCTAGTCGACACGTCTCGTTCAAGCTTCTTCACTTTCTCCTCTAGGGATTTAGTCTTTTTCTAGCGAATCTTCTCCATATGTCTCAATTTCCCGCAATAACGACTTATTTTCTTCTTTCTACCTTTCTTGGTCTAAGTTTGATCGCCATGATTCTTATTAACAATATGGTCGATGTAGTCCCATTATTTCTTTGGATTGCATTATCAACCACTTTATTTATGATAGTTATATCGACCTTTTCCCTTGAACAAATGGGCTTGTTGCTTAACTTCAAGTTTCCTTTTATCAAGCAATTTTTCATGTGCCTGTATTAGTAGACCACAAAAAGAATCAAAGGAATAATTCATACCATCCTTTTTTCTGGAATCCCAACTAGCATGGAATGTCAAATATAATACATCATAGCGTGTCTTTAGATTCATTGGGATTATTTCTATGAGCTGACCAACTTTCTTTGGAAACTCCTTTCTGCATTCACCCAATTTAAATTGAAGTTCTTCACATGAGCCATGTAATCTTCAATTCCTTCAAAAGAGAAAGGATCTAGAGAGATAAACTCTTTCTCAATCTACATAACTTGACTTTTGTTGGTCTTATCAAATAAAGTCTTGAGCTTATTCTAGACTTTATTCAAATATTCAGTCCCACTCATATGAAAGTGAATCTCCCTAGAGATGTAGGTTGTTATAACTCCTACATATTCGTCCTTCTTTCAATTGATGAAAATTTTTTGTTAGTCATCCTTTGGATCTAAAACTACAATCTTTGTAAACTGCCAAAGTTCCTTACTATTTAACAAAGTTTCCATTCTTGTGCATGTATTCCATAATTGCGGCCATTTGGAACCATAGGTTCTTACTTGGTACACATGATGTTGATCTATATATCTAAACCGTAATTCAATCTACAAGTCAAATCCATGATTCGACCATGCAGATCCAACTCATTAGGAGCGCTTCCAATCGATAGCCTCCAAAAGACTCATAGACAATAGACTAGGTCTCAAACCAACTGCTTTGATACCATGTTGGAGAACCAAGGAACTGAGTAGATCAAATATCTAGGTAGTCCAAGAAGAGGTGGTTTCTTGAGACATGATTTCAACAGTTAAGCACAAATTAGCATAACTCAACATATATAGAAGTATAACAAACCAAAATATTTCCATACATTACACGCAACTTGCTTTATTTTTTAAATAGATCCAATTAAGGCCATCATATATAGCACTGAGATGTAACCAACTCCCTTAAAGTGAGGAAGACAAATTCCCCATAGATTTGTGTGGGTGCATAACCAACTCCTTGAATTTTGGATTGTCCTATGCACTCGCTGACTACTTTGGTCGAACTCCCTAACGAATCAAATACTTGGTCGACCACTCAATTGACTACTCAATCAACTCTTCTAGTGGCACAAAAATAAGGTGGAGGGAAATAGGATGAGTAAGATGAAAGAGAAACACCTCAAAAAGGGGAAGATGAGGAGTGGGTCAGAGAACGGATAAAAAAATAACTTTACAAAAAGGATAGTGAAGATAAAGAAGAAAGGCAATGAGTGGAAGCACATTCTCGTGGAAGAGCAATTATAGCGATAGACATGTATGGAGATATTCTTGAGAAATAAGAGTTTGTGGTATTCCTTCAAGAAATAATAGGCATGGATTTTGAGTTGCAATAGGGATTAATGATGATGCATGAGTGAGAGGATGGGGATGTAGTGTGCACCATTGAATCAAAGCAAGTGAGGGAGTGAGTTGCATTGTAAAAAATACACAATAGTTGGAAGAAGTGGAAGAACAAAAACATGTGGTAGAATAAATAATGAGAATGATGATGAAGGTCAACTAGAAAAGGAAGGTGGTAGAGATAAATGTTGTTATAAGAAAGCGTCTACAACAAAAAGTAATAGTGGTGGAAGATAGAAAGAAGAAGAAGAAGAATGTTGAATGGATAAGAAGGGAGAGTGGTTTGTAGCATGTAAAAGTTGAAATAAGAACAAGAAAAGATCATAGACAAAAAATATTGTTTATTTATTGACATTAATCCCATGAGAAAGATGCTCACATTTTTCAACTAGGGAAGTTTGATGTAAGAGCATCCGTTGCGTCGAACCTATCATTCCCATTGCTTACTTTCAATGTTTTTTTGTTGGTTTATTTTTCAATTTTGTGTAGAGGCTATGCTTAGAATGATGTAGTTTGAAGATCACCAATGATTCATCATATGACATTGGTGGATTGCATGCACCTTAACTTTCTTAATTTAAATACATTCTAGATGTCGAATAAAACTAGACTAGCTTTCACTCTTTCACTATATGCATCCTGCATTAGCTATATGAGTGCATTATGAACAACTTCAAACATTATAATTTTCAATCACATGACCATTTGACTTATGGCATTACTTTGAGTCTATAGAATATAGGAGATGGCTCTTCCAGAGTAATTTTCAAACTATATGGAGGCATAAATGGTGAACACACTCAAACAGATTGAGTGATTGAAAAATTGTGTCCACACTGTAATTTTTGAATCTCATGTTAGCAACATTGAAAGGTATAAAATTTCCCTAGGGAGATCATGGTTGCGAGGCATTCATTTAGGACCACCTCAAACCAATAAACAATGACTTGTGACATGACTAGGAGGATTTTAAAGGCTCATGGAATCTGTACTTGTGAGGTTATAGTTATGAGGGTTCAACAGTTGCAGTGATACAAATGGCCAAGACAATGAATTGGTTTTACACCAATCAGACTTCCAAATGTATAAAAGGATGGTTTCGTGATAGAGAAAGGGCCTTTGGGCTCTCCACTATTGGGATTTCTACAGTTGAGAATAAGAATGTAGAGGAAGAAAAAGAACATGAATGGCTCTACAAATCTAATGTGCCCCTAGAACTTTTGTCCATTAATATGAATAAAGAGACAAATATTTTTTTTGTTATTCATTTTGTTGTGTGTTTAAATCGTTCCATAGTTAATGCATATGATGGTTTTATTTATAGAAGTATATGCTAAGTTGTAACTTTCGGTTTGTTTTTACTTTGATGTTTGCAAGGGGTTTTACCTCACTACATGAAAGGTTTGTTGAAAATTTGNGAATCACATAGATAAGATGAGAGTTGCATTCTCCTACCAACATGAGAAGAATGATGTTGAATAACCAAAGAAAAGAGATCTTACTTATGATGAAGTTTTGAATAGACATCATACTCTTGTAGAAGAAAAAGAGAGGAAAAGAAAAGAAAAAGTAGAAAAGGATCCTACTAAAGGACAAGCTCTCCAAGAGAAGAGGAAAGAACATGAAAAGAAGATATTATAAGCACTAGAAAGGACAAACAAGATTTTGAGGCCAAGAAAGAGTAGAAGCTTAGGCTAAAGTTGTAAATAAAGAAGAACAAGTAAAGAAGAAGGAAGCTAATCCTAAAGCCAAAAGAAAGAAAGAATTTGAGGCTAAAGCTAGAGAGGAAGCAAAATCGAAAAAGAAACAAGAACTTGATGAGAAATCCAAATAGGATGTCGAGGTTGAAAGATTGAAGAAAGATGTTGAGACTAAAGCACAAGATGAATATGAAGTATAACAAATTAAAAAAGAAGAGCAATCCAAAAAGGAGGCTAATGCCAAAGCTGAGAAGAAAAGAAAAATAGAGTGAGAATTGAAGAAAAAATCTCATGATGAAGTTGAGGCAGAGAAGAAAAGAGAAGAAGAAGAAGAACATAAACAACAAAATGAGTAGCATAATGGAAATATTGAGACTCAAGATCCATATCCCATATAGGAAATATATACTACTCAAACATTTGCTAGTTCTTTTGATCCAAGTATGGTCATATCAAGAGAAGGGCTAATTCCCACACTAGTTTATGAAGTGGAAAACCTAGACATGTTTACATTTGACAAGGAGAGAAAGCAAGTGGTGAGGAAAACCCACAAGCGTGGGAAGATTAACCTGGATAAAGAAATGTACTTACCACTAAATTTTTAGTAATAGACACGAAGAAATCATACTGTAGATCAATTGATATTGCTGGCCTTGAAATTTCCCAATCCATTATCCATGAGGCCATTGATATTACAAAAAAAATGAAGGCATATGAAGATAAGTTTTCCTTGCTAGAAAATCAAGTCAACTATTAACAATCTAGTCAGTATGTCTACTTTTATTGACTATGCCTTCAAAATACATAAGAAAAATTGAATATTATTTAGAGAGAATTCTATGAAAAATCCCAATGCCTATAGGTCCAAGGGAAATATATTTTAGAATCTTTTAATCATATTAAGGCATGGAAAATTCCACATGAGCAAGCTTCATTATAGTTTGACAATGTCAAAATATGGTAGGCATGCTTTGAATAAATCACTACTTTTACTGAAGCAACTTCGCAGGAGATCAAATTTCATCTTAGATATTGTATAGATTCAACACATAATGCTCTCAAAGGGATTCAACATGAAATAGTAGACTATGCCACTATATGGAAAGTTGCAGAAAATATGGCTAGCAATTGCCATCTTCCATCTTTTAGAGAAAAAGACAATTTTTTTCCATAGGCTAAAGTATCCAAGGCATTTAAGGATTGTATTGGTACAAATAGGCATATCATTCATTCCCTCCCAAATATTGATGAAGAAACTATTAATAAATATGTCAAATACCCCATTAATGACATTACATTAATAAAGACTATATTTCCCAAGCTTGCAAATTTTGAAAAAAGGAGGAGTAAAAGTATTTCCTCTTATAAGTGCCCTTTGAAACAACATCACTTTCCCCAAAGTGATGCATTTGACCAAACTACTGAGGCTTGGAAAACATATGTAGAAAATTATAGAAAATAAAAAGAGAAAGCATCCTCTAACTAAGTGTGGGAAACCAACAGTCGAGGCAATTGAAGTGTTTTGTCACCCCCTTTTCTTTTGTATAAATAAGATAGATGCTATGAACAAAAGGATTTTTGTTTGAGGTTGTAAACTACTTTCAATATTAACTGAGAAGCCAAGATGGCCACTTTCGAAGATTTCTTCTAGTGTATGCTCTTTTTTGGAACTACTCCTTTACTTGCTTATGCTAGAATGGATGTAAGAATGTTTTCTTTTGTTGTAGATTGTTCTCATGCAACTGCAATTATTTCTTGTTTTTATTTTTCAATAGGTTTCTAACTTGTGGATGGAAGTTGTGATCAGTTATTTTAATTAATCCTTTTTTTTTTTTA